>SNQJ01S0005747.1:133438-155436 GCA_010110895.2 Picea sitchensis
GGAGAAGAGTAGTCTTGAGGAGCCTTCCTGGAACATTACGAGAGTTAAGAAAACAAGACGATTCGTAGTGGAGCGAATTCATGCCCCAACCTTAATCCTTTGTACAGAAACTGACTATGGCATGTAAGCATACACATGCATCCATTATTTCCAGTCTATCACACTAGGCAATCATTCTACACAGAAATTATTATGGGCATATAAACATAAGCATGTATTCATGATATTCAGTTCAAAATACAACGTATAAAACACTTATCAGATCTACCAGGCGTGATGCAACTGTTGAGAGGGGTGCTCGTTTCCACCCAACTGTAGGCTCAGTGACTCCAAACAGATTTACCACTAGCCACCCCCGAGCTAGACCACGATGCTTTGAGGTTCAGTCTCCTACTTCCAGCTCAACAAAAATCAAGGACGAAGGTTACTCTCCTTCTCCCGATGTAGGAAAATAATCCAGGATGAAGGTTACTTTCCTTCTCCTGGTATTCAGAACTCCCTGCATTTCCAGGGTTTCTCCAGTCTCTTTTGCGATCCCCGTCGCGCGCACTGCTCTCTCCTACCACATTTCCTCTCTTGCCAATTTCTGTCTGCAAGGTTGCATGTGGCGTGAATTCCGTCATCCGTGGTCAGGTTTGAGGGATGTTACGGATGGGTGGTTCACCCCCATCCCCTCATTAACTCTTGAGGATCCTCCCCACCTACCAATCCGATGGGAAATCCATTCCAGGATCAGAGAGTTGTTTTGGTTTGTGAGCAAGTATAAACCAGTACAGTACTGGCTCAGTGGAACTTAACGCAACCATTCCAGGTCCCTTCCACCACCTCATTTGTCATCGTGGTCTCTTTTAGCACATCCCCCTCTCAACAATCATGCAACACATATTCATTATATAACTTACATTCATTGACCTTTTATGCAAAGGTTCATCAAATCAAACATTCACATCTTTGAGTTTGCCATAGTTCTTGGCCAACATAGTTATTTTTACAGGCTGGGGGAAACAGGGTGTTACAACATACCATACATTGTTTTCAAGGTGTACAGTAACATTTTTGTCCCTAGTTGGGTATACCTTGACCCCTATCGTAAGAGAGGGGTGGTGGAATCATATTTCAGGATTTCAAAGAAGGTATCGACGATATAAGTGTCATCCCCTTGTTCATTTTGTTGGAATGTGTAACAACATTCCCTCCATGGCTTGGGTATCCCATAAGAAATCATTCATACAAACCTCTATAGTGTTTCCTTCATCCCCAACATGTGAAGAACTAGTGTTACTGTAGAGGTTTTGAATTGGTGACTCGGGGCATAGTGGGAATTGAATAGGTGGTTGATTCAACCATGCTTGGTACGATTCCTCTCTGATTTGTGCTCCTTTAATAACAAGCTCTTGATTTGACATCGTAGTGGGGTGCAATGGTAGATGGTAGACATGTTTCTCATCATCAGAATCCTGATTGTAAAAATATTGAACATTGCATCGATAATATTAGTAACACATTGCATTTAGTATGTTCAAACACTGGACCAAATATTTATTAGAAGCATGATTTTTTTTTCCCAATAATAAACATGCAACCAACTAGTTTATAAAATAAATGTCGAATTAATAAATACATTTACATTAGTCCCATTGAAAATCCAAAAATAAAATTACACAATCATCTTTTTCTTATGTCCCAAGGGACGTCTAAAGGAAGACATAATGCAAAGTGTTTTTGACGAGCGAATGGTGGTCTATGAAAGTTACAGTTTATAAAAACTCATCACCAGGAGACAAACCACGTATTGCATGAAAAACAACAAATATGGATTCCTTCCTTTTCATAAAGAACTCTTTTTCATTAGAGTGTCCCTCAAAGGAACAATTTGCACTAAATAATGAGGACCTACAACTATTTATGGACCAATGTTCCMTCGAGTTCATGGACGACCATCGATATATAACATGTTTTTCCTATTAAAGTTTTCATAAGCATAATCATTCATGCACATACTATACATGGAAATTATATATTTGTATTGAACAACATTCAAGTAATCAAACTGACTACAAAGAAGACCACAAAACGACATAAGTGATATTGATTGTTTTGGAGGAATGGATACATGTAAAAGGATGAACAACCTAAGATTTGCAACATCTATTTTAGACTTGGAAATCACATAACTATTACAAGAAAAAGAGAATACAGTTTCAACATCAGGCATAGACGTGGAATACGACCAAACACCATATAAATATTGGTTATAACAGGTTTGGTATTTACTTTGCAGATGGATAGGAAGAGGGAAGTCATCTCTACCTTCCAACAATTGAAACAACTTTTGTGTGTACTTGGACATTTTTGTTCTCATCTTATACAACTTTTTGGATCTCCTAACAGAGATGTTTTGGGTAGTATTAATATCATACTTTGAATCACTAGAACTCTCCATTGACTCAACAAAAGGAGATGAGTTTGTCAATTTAGGAAAAAATGTAGTTGATCTGGCTTCCAAATTTTCAGAAAGGGAGAATATGGAAGTGTTCCTACATGTATTTTCTATATCACCTATTGGATTCTTGATCACAGTGGGGGGTATTAGATTGTCAACTTTGGGCATTCAATTATTAATATAATGAGATAATGTGATACATCGAGGGTTCTCCTTCAACCCTTTACATTTTGAACAACCACCTACTACTAGGGTGTCATAAAAGAGATCCAATTCATGGTGTAATACCATTAACCCATATTGGTTGCTCAAAGATGGCATGTTACAATTAGCAAGGTAAAGCAACTGTCCATTTTCATCAAACATCTGCCTGCAGTATCTTTCTCCCGATAATGGCTTGTGGGGTTTTTGGATTGGTGGAAGATCTTGTGCATATAAACTCTATCCTGAATCACGATCCTACAAAATTCAATGAACAATTATTCAAATGCACGTGCATACATAACATAAATTTAATGAGATACATGAATTATAAATAAAATCTAGACTTACTTCAAACGACTGGGGAGAACATGAAGAACTTGCAATGATATGGAATGAGCAGGAATTTGAAGAATTGGCCATTTGATATTATAAACTTCTTTTTCGTGCATTTGAGCCAGGACCATCATCAATACATGAATAAATTATTAAAATAAAGTTTGAGAAGCATAGTATTATCTAACATCAAATAGAATTCGAATGAATTTAAAATTTAATGGTGGACCTAATTATATTATGACGCCCCAGTGCTTCAACATAAACAAAATGCACCAGTGTGCCTAATTATATTCTGACGGTCTAGTGCTTCAACATATAGAAAATGCACCGGTGCGTTAAATTATGAAATCCACTGAAGAGTGACCTCCATTATTGTCTTTGCAAAGCAAAACCTCCACAAAATTTAAATGCATATGTTTGCATTTGTATTTTGTGAATTAAATTGTTTGTCAGTGCATTTTTATGTAAAACCACACGGGTGCACTATAGAGTGTATAACGCACCGAAAAAGCAAGTTACAAAAAAATAGCGTTCATGCTTAACATCAATGCAACAAAATATACAATGAAAAAATGAGTAGGGATTTCATTTTTTCTAAATGTATGTGTTTCTAAATGAAAACTTATTCATTATTTCATTCTTTCGCCAAAATTTAGAGGGGAGATTTGTGCAAGAGATATTTACCAGAAAGGACTTTGGAGAGGGAATGTTTTTTTGAAAAGACAAATTTGAAAGGGATCACCGTAGGACACATACAAATTTACAGAGGAGAAATACCAGGTATGTGATTTCATTTTATTGATCATCTCAATCTTTCCCCTATTTGATTCATTCAATTTTCGTTGCATTCTCAAAAAAATAAAAGGGTTTGTAGTTACCTTCGGTATTTGAAGCCCTAGCTTCCTTGTTGCTTCCCTTGATTTCACTCTCTATATTTCACAATGAGAATTTTTTTTAAGCAATATATTTTCATAGGGTTTCATTACTTATATATGGGTTGTTTGGTATCCATTTCAATGGGATCACTCATTTTATTGGATCCCAAACCCGGTCACTGCCAGTTTTCTTTTTAAAAAACACTTTCACGGTTTGCGGTGCACATTGTACAAGAATAGCACACAGGTGCGCATATTCCCATCAAAAACACCGTAGAGTTTAAAATGAAAAAAATAATGTTTTTAATTTGAAAGCACCATGTTTTAAATTTTTTCATGGGTTCAACGGTGTGCAATAAACAATAATTAGGCATCGATGCTTCTATTAATTTATAGAGAACCACATGAATATAACAATTTGTAAACAAAACATTTTCGATTTCGTCATAGCACATTTATCATATACCAGTGCATACACATATGTTTAATGCACCAATGTATACTATTTTATTATACACACCGGATTTTTTATTTTTTTTTAAACATGTAATTTTATATTTGATGGTTCTTGGATTTTTTTTTACAGAAATGGACAATAGAAGTTCAAGGAAAACAACTTATTGCAACGAGCGCGATGGTACTCATCCCAAGAATAGAACAAGGTAAGTTATTTAAGTTTTATTAAAAATTGAATATATTTGAATTATTTGTAGGTTTAAATTGATGATGTGTATTGGTTAAGGTGTGTCATGAATAGCAAAAACTTCAAGAAATTTGAAAAGATTGGTCACAATATGAGTGAAAAAGAGCGTAAAAGTTTTATGGAAATGTTGCAAAGTGAGGAATTCGGTGGATCAAAAGGCAATCAATATGAATTTTTTCTTTGACATTTTACTAAAAATGAATTTCTTAACTTTAATTGCTAACATGTTTTAAACACTCGATTTCACATTTTTTTAATGTTGTGAAGGGACTGATAGTGAGGGAACATAATGTCGTCTTAATAAGATACAAATTATGAAGGATGTAAATGATGATGACTTGGTACAATTTCTCTGGAGTGGTGCTAGAAGTTAACAAGAAGGAAAATTTGTTTTACAAAACTTTGAGGGATACAATGGAAAGAACATATAGGCATACTTTGCACTTACAATACAAAAATCAATTCAGTGGTGCTAGAAGTTAATGAGAAGGACAAATTGTTTTACAAGACTTTGAGGGATACAATGGTAAGGACGTATAGACGTACTTTCCACTTACAATACAAAAATCAATCCAATGACTCTAAGAATCAGGTTATATATACACTACATGAAGCATTTATGGGGCAATTTTCAATGAGACCCATGAGACTTGCAATAACAAAAACCTACTATAAAAAGAAAGAATAATTTAAAAAGTATTATCAGTAAACATGTTTTTCTATAATATGTTCCAAAATTTACCAAATTAATTATTTTTTCTATATTTACTTTCATGTCAATTTAAAAAAATATATTGTGTTTTTTTGTTTTTCTGGAAGATTATGAAAAATCCAAGGGACAAATGAGGGGAAAACCAATACATGTCGGTAGGGATGTTCAAAAAAGTGTACAAGGAGATGGTGAAATAAATGAACATAATTGCATCACAGGAGGAGCCATCCCAACAACACCGTGCACAAGAGGTATGCAATCATGTTTTTAGTCTTTTATGTATGTTGAATTTAATTATCACGTGAACTACTAATTTTCAATCGTTTTGTTGCAGAAAAGAAAAAAAAAATGTAACCAATTCAACACATAAGACAGGACGACAAGGAAGAAAATGGTTGATTGCAAAGTTTGTGAGTACTTACGTTTTCGACCTTACTTAAGATTTCTTGTTTGTTGTGATCTTTATATTTAAATAATTAATTTACACTTGTCCACGTATGTCTTCTAATAGGTGCTAACATACAAAGAAGAGCCAACTGAAGAATTGATAGACATTGAGTTAAGTATGGGTTGCTAGTATATGTTGAAGTATCAAGCTTTAATTGAACAATATGTAAGTATCTATATTGTTTAACTTCCATTTTTTTATAATTAATGGAACAACAAGAAAACTTTATACTAATTATATTGATTGTGCTTTGGAATGGCATAAGAAACCTGCAAGAAACAAAGTATGGAGTGAAGTGGACATAATATATTTTGAGAGATGGCATGTAACATGACTTCGAAGAATGTGTATTGTTTATGAAACACTCTGCTATGGTACATTTTTTTATTTACACAATTATGTATATTCTACTATATATACAAATGTAAATATACTTATTACACTTTATTTCTATGTTTGTTCATGGAAGATGAAGAGGTGGAACAACAAAAATAAGTCGATCAAGAAAACAATAGGTTAAATAACCAAAGTACAATATCACCTACAAGTTATGAAGAAATGAGACATCCATGCATCTCGAGTGATGACAACAGTTCAAGTGATGAATGCCAATCAATATAATTGACTGCTACTGCAAGTTGTATGTTTTGGAATATTTGTTTGTAAAAATCAAGGATTATGTTTATTGTACTCGACATATTGTCCCAATTGCATGAGGATGTGTTACCAATAAGTGTAGAAATTACATATTGGTTGCATTTTGATTATTCTATACCTTTACTTGTCCCATTTTGTATGACAACGAGTCTCTTATTCATATATAATAGAATGGATTTCTTATTTTATTGCATTGTCAAATGTTGTTTTGTTAATTAATTAATATATGGATGGTTTACATTGTTACAAATAACAAAGGTGTAATCTGTTGGATAACACATTAATGCAATCATTATATCAAAATGCAATAACAAAAATATAGAAATCAATATTATTATAAAAAATATTTGATTTTGAGATGATTAATTGAAAATTTGTTAAAAAACAATTAATTAAAATATATACATATCGATGCATTGTATTATTTTGAACTCACTAAATGGTGCGCGCCATAAAATAGAAAATGACATGTTTTTATGAATTGTATGCACCAATGCCTATTAATTACATTGAATTATCGGTGCTAAAAAATGTGAAAAAGTGCCATTGCTTTAAACGACATAACGTAGGATTATATTTATCATTTCAAAATATTATGATGTGCATGATTATAATACACATCAGTGCTTTAAAAATAGTATACGCATAAGTGATTTACATATAATATATGCACCAATGCTTTACAAATAATATATGCATCGAGGCTTTACATATAATATACGCATTGGTGCTAAGTAACAAAGAATGACACTAACATCTTACCTCAAATATTCAAAATTTCACTTCCGTCCAGTGCATATGGCAATATATACATCAATGCGTACAAATTATATGAGCATCTGTGTGCCATAGAAAAAAAAGAACGATCCAATGTGTAATATTTATACAAGCATCGATGTTGCATACAAAAAACAATACTAACTAGTGCGTACGTAAACCCAAAAAACATCGGGGCTGCAAACAACAAAAAAGGAGGAATCAATGTGTAACAATTATAAAAGAATTAGTTCTTTTAAATTTTTTGTACGCATCAATGCAGGTTTCTTAAGACCACACCGATTTGTTTGACCAATACAAGCACCGACAAAAAAACCTTCACTAGAACCTCCTCTTGCCCAAATTTTTTTAGTTATATTGAACATCTGTTAAAACCTCTGCTACAAATAATAGAGGTTGTAGCAGAGGTTTTTTTTGAAAATTTTGCCCAATCTTGTATTATTAAAAACCTCTGCAAAAACCTATACTACAAGGTGTTTTCCTTTTAGCAGACCTCTCATACTTGCTCTTAATACTACACTGAACCTGCAAGTATGGGGCACTTACTCTACTGAAATGCCTATATATATATATATATATATAACCTACTCAATAACTTGTCCTACCATAACTTTAGAAAAAAAAAAAAAAAAACATGAACATGTACTAAGTTTGAAAGGCACTCACAAATTGTCAATGGCGAATTGATGGATCAACAAACCACTCCATCGCATAATGTACCCACAAACAAACTAACATAGACATGCCAATTGGATTTTTAAGAAATCTAATTTGGGTACCAACACTTAAAATGTTATCACCTCCCCGGATGGGGTGACAAGGCCCGCGATAGTGCCACGCGGGAGTGAGCCAGGACGCCGCTTTAATGCATCCACTAGCTCGCCTCACCTCGGACATTAACCCTGCATGACTCAGAGCAGGAGAAGCATTCCGACGAGGCCCCTCGCGCAAGCGAAAGGTACTCACCACCAGAGCACTACTGAGCAGAGTTTAATGGCGACGGTTAATGCTTCAGATATGTCAATTGTGGTGTTTACAGCGCTCATTGTCCGAGTAGCAACACCAAATAACAATTTGCTCCGGAAGGCCTCTATCTCTCAGACGAACCAGAGTCGCGGCAGCCTCCCTCCTGTTTCTCTCGCACAGCAGCTGCACACAGCAACCTCGCTCCTCAGACGCAATTTGATAGACACAGGCAGCATTCGGATTTTTCACAGGGATTCTGCCATGCCTCGAGCTCGAGGGAAACCGCGACGAGGAGCGGCCTGGTATGCAGCGGAGTCTAGGCGCAAACGAAGGAAGGAATTCGAGAAGTCTATGGCGATAGCAGCTCGACGAAGGAGGACCAGACCACGTTTTCCTCCAATGGCGTACGTGGAAGAGGTCAGCCCGAAAGACTACCTGCCAAGCCCTCCTGGGCACACCCTGTTCGTGGCATCGGATAACTGGAACCCGAGCTCGAGCTTTGGCTCGCACTGCACTCGACAGCCTGCAAGCAATGAGCCTGACCCCTCCACTGTCATCGCAGAGCAACCTTACTCCCCCTGCTATGTGGTAGAGGAGGCTCCTCCCGAGCCCACCAAGGAAACCACGGCGACAGGGCGAGAGCGTCAACAACACAGTACACAGGTAGCAGATGCGGCCACCAACGAGGAGTTCAGGGATAGCCATCGTCGGGAGCATCCATCTGCAGAGGACTGGGGATACCTCAATCTCGGTTTTGAAATCAGAGACAAGTTGGATGATCAAATCTTCCGCCTGGCGCGAATGGACCAGCGGCTTGACATGTTCTTCGCGGCACATTCCAGAGCATCGTACAAGAAGCAATGTCCGACCTGTGCGCGCACCTACTCATTCCCGGCGAGATGGAGGTACTCCGAGGTCTAGGACATGCAGCTCAGTTCAGAGGTTCCTACATGCTTAAAACCCGACTCTGGTTTTGGTGTTGTTGCTATATTTTCGGCTTTATGTTAGATAGCTACCAGGCTGTCTTAGCAATAGTTAGAATAATCAGCTTAATGCTGGCGACCATAAGTCCTGGTTTCCCTCGGGCAGGACGTCGCACCGAAAACTCTGTTAATTTTTGCCAACTATGCCACAGTGTGACAAATGGACATGGATGCCCAGTTGTCCCGGTTTCTTGCTCAGGCGGGACAGTTGGCATCACACTCAGTCTTGTATTTTGATTATGATAATATAACAGGCACCACCTTTTTACTTAAAAAAAAAAAAAAATGTTATCACCTAAAAATTCTCACTACTCAAGGTCTAATGGAATTCGTATAACATTAGAAATCAAGCCAATGTCACCTCATTTGATTTCTGTTTTTTTGAAGTTAGTGCTTGCTAACTTTGAGCGGGTATGCCTAATTGATCTAAGGTACCAATTGCAAGTTAATAAATGATTAGAAGTACCTCTAAACAAATAAAATATTTTTGTATTGTTCATAATCTATAGTTAAAGTATAAAAAATAGTGAGATAAACTCTCTAAAAATTGCCATAAATGCATGGAAATCAATGCAGAAAATTAACACTATGTTGGGCATGTAATTCAATGTAGTTATAAAGTAAAGATGTCTAGTTAAATGAAAAAAGTAGGTACATCAAGGTGTTTAGGCTATTTTTATGACTATAAATGCAGTTAAATGTTGTTTTTTTAGTATTTTTGGTATTTTAAAACTTCCTAGTGCACACAAATCGAGAAATTCGTAAAGATTCTTTCTATTTCTGCATGAAAAATGAGAAAACAACAAACTAATATTACAAATATTACTATTTTATGATAGGAAAGTGATAAAATGAACTAAATATGCCTAATTATATATGCTTAAAATGGTTAAAGTGCACAAAATCAAGGCAAATTGATAGCTTTTTTATTTGTATGGGTAAATTAATAAATTAAAATGAATTGGTTGGTGCCTATATGGAGTCAAAATATGAAGGAATAAAAAGTGAATTAGGTGAATAAATATTAGTATACAAATCCTACTACTTAAATTCTATTAAGAATGTAATTCAAAAGAAAATAAGAGTCTAAGGAAATAGAAGTTTTTACACACACAAAAACAAGGGATAGTCACCGAGAAAGTGCTTGAATGTCTTTATTACCAAGGTTTGTAGGATAAACAATGTCCTTTATAAGTTCAGACACACCAATAACTCTTCAATATATTAGGGAAGTGAAGATGTACAATTCCTCCTTTGCAAAATGGGATTGGAACAATAATGATGATGCAACACAGATTCCAACTATCATTAGTACTTGATGCTTGCTCTCAATTACAATCTCTCAATAAAAGAACATGGAAGCAATGAAAGGTGCAAGGCAATAACCAACAACTCTTTGCTATAAAAAACTCAAGAAAAATGTTGCCCTTTCCCTCACATTGTTTCTACATTTTATATAAGAAGGAGAGAATGAGATAAGAAAGGACATACAAGAATAGAGCACCTCCAAAAATACTCCAAGAGCCAACTGAGGTGGAGCACTCTACCTCCCTATGAAAATAGAATAAGACGACTTCTATATTTTCCTTCAAGAAGCTCCTCCTCTAAAGTGCACCCTTCTAAGAACAAAAAATCAATATTTATAATAATAATCTTTATCCAAAATAGAAAGTCCTCACTCAAACCTTGTAAAAGTAACATCTCATGCATGCTAAAAATATTAAAGAAATAGGGTGAATGGCTCCAAGAGAGGCAACATCCTAAAATAATTCAAAAAGGTGAGAATTTAGAACCTCATGCTAGACTCCAAAGATAGTATGGTGGGATAGGTTAATTTAGGCGAGGAAAAACATAAAAAATAGTAACTATGCCTATAAAGTAGGGTGCATCCCTTCCTAGACTAAAATAAGTGTGTGATCATATTTTTGCAAAGAAACTTCCTCCAGGTCATACACCCCCTAAAGTCAACAAAGTCTATATTTAGAAGCCACTTTTTATGCCAAATAAAGCAAATTTAAAAATAGTAAGTGGTTCTCAAAGGGGGGTGTGTAGGATCGATTCAAGAATAGAATTGAACAAGGGCTCGAGGAAAGGGGAAATAAGATCATCAAGGAGGGTGCACCAAGTCATCTCACATGGAAGCTTCCCAAGGAAAATAATGACTAGAAATAACAAGTACCCTCATGTGGGCCCATAAAGTACCTTCCTATCCATGTCAAAATGAAACTAATCCCTAGAATTTCAAAGTTCTTAAAATGGCTTGAAATCCGATATTGCCCATGTATGTCATATTGGGTATCCAAAATCCCAATCACCCCGAAAAAAAATCACTGCTAAAAATAGACCAAAATCCATGACCCTTGAATTCAACTGAAATATGAACCATAGGCAAATTCCCCAACTAGGTACTCAAATATGTAATTATCATGTCAATGTGTGCAAACTTAGAAATTGCTAAATATAGTAGCTGCTAAAAATAACAAATTCTTGGCATTGCCTCAAATTTGAACTCCATGCACGTCTCACCAAAGGGTATCCAAAGCTATGATAAAATTAGGGAAAATATGGTTTTCAAAAACTGCAAGAACCAACCTAATCACACCCTTTGGGGTTCTTTGACTTCCCATCATTGCTCTATATATTGTACTAAACCTACAAATATGGGGAACCTACTCTACTTACATATTTTTCCATCATATGTACTTGCGTACATGTGTAACCTACTCAAGAACTTGTCTTATCATCAAACCTAAAAAATAAAACAAAAAAATGTGTGCCAAGTTTGAAAGGCACTCACGAACCATTGATGATGGATCTATGGGATGACTAACCAATCCATTCCATAATGTACTTGTTACCCCCTTAGGGGTAAGGACCTTTGAATACCCTAGAAAGGGTGTCATGTTATTGATTGCATGAGATATCATGCACCTCTTCATCAGATCCAAATAGATTCCTTCATTTTACTCCATTGAGACATGCTCATGCTAGCTCATTTGTGATGTAGCTCAGTTTAGTCCAGATCTTCATATGTCAAATGCACTTTGATGGTTCGGTTTATTTCATTGAAATTCCATGTATTATTTCTTACTTGGGCATGATGGTATAACATTTTGGCATGTTGTGACGTTGTAAACACTTAATGATTATCAATTAGCATTTCATAATTTACAATAATTTTATTACTTGCCTCATAGTACCTTGGGGAACATACTTTATGTTAGAAGTGTATATTTTCCTTGGTTAACTCGTACCATTGGGTGTTTAGACTAGATAACATTGTCCACACCCTAACCATGCTAATCACTTTCCATCTCCCTAGTATCATTCATTTCCACCCACATTAAAAAACAATTGCATCATGTCATATATGATTTCTCAAAGGTCAAAACCACTAAGGCTAAGAGGTGAAGAGAAAAAAGTTTTAAAATCCAAAAAATAAAACTTGAGAAATACCCCTCACTATAAGGTCAATACCCATAGTCTTGGGTTGTCTAAAAAATATCTAAAGAATAATCACTTGTTTAATAAAGTGAACATCTAAAAAAAGGGGGTAGAAAGAGGTAGTAAAAAACATGTTAAGGATGGTAACTCAATGATAAGTTCTCTCTAAAAGGCTACTATAAAAATATTCCTATCCAGAATGAAGCTAGATGAATAAAACATGAAAAATTATGACCTATGCATGTCTAAGACTTTGAGGGTCATCACATGGAATCATTCCCCTTCCCTTTCATCACTATCACACATTAATTGCATATCTTTCACCTAAAAACTTAGGAAATATGGTTTTTTCTTAGAATTTGATTAATGTATAAGGGTTAATAATGTTCCCCTAGGTAAGATTTAAGCAAGTCTTAAAATTAATCCATTTTTTTTATGTTTTTCTTAGAAATTGTCATCGGGTGCCACCAATTAATGACTAGCTAGGAGGCTAGACCCGTCATTTTGAGTGGGTATTGTGCATTGGAATATGTGTACCATGCCTTGGAATCTATGACACTATGTTGGAATCCATGATGTTGCATTAGAATATGTGTACTCTTATATTGTCATACCTTCAAACATTGGGATCTGTGATGCTTGCCTTGGTATCTGTGTATTGCATTGAGATATGTGTCGCTACATTGGGATCCATGACAGTGCATTGTACCATGAATAGGATGCCACATCATCACTCAGGTTCCACATAATCATTTTGTACACATATGGAAAATGCATAAGCACTTAGAGGGATATTCCCACACATGTGGATGGTTATGAGGTGATTTTAGCACATTTTTCAGGGCGACCAACTTCAAGGGAAGTTATCTTTTGACAGAGTGCCTAGAATTCCGCCATCTCGGTGTTGTTAGATGCAGAATTGCTGCGGTGTTTCTGAAATGGTATCATAATAGAAAATCAGGAAAAAATTAACCAAGTTACACTACTCCTGGAATTTTTCGTGCGAAAATTATCGTCATGTTTTGGAGTCATACTTGTGAAGTCTCTAGAAGATTCTAGAAAGGGCACACCTCCTTGGAGCTATATTGTATTATATTTTTACCCTTTCTAAAGGGATGATGTACTTCATGAACAAATCATCCATGCATTTTATTATTATTTTATTTTTCTCATGGTTTTATTAAAGAAAGTGGTTTTTGGATCATGGTATTGAGGTAACACTTGGTTTTCTAAAGTTGTTTTGAGGCACCTCTTCACCTATAAAAGAGGTTTCTCTCTTCATTTTTACTCATTGGAGAATAAAGAAAGAAACCTTCTTGTTATTTGTCTCGTGTTCTTTTTATTAAAGTGATGTTCCATGTTCTTGAAAGAAGATCGATTAGGTTGTATATTCTAATGAAGAAATGGTTTGTGCAAGGAAGTAAATCACCCAAGAGGTATGATCCAATATACCTTTTTTCCTTTCCAAGTATTTTTCAACATGCTTGTGAATGTGTTTAGGAGGAATATCTTTATGGTTTCATCTTATTACTTTGTGTCTTGCTGAAGAAAACCTTACTTAAATTGGTTGTTTGTTGCATTATGATTTAGCCCCCATCAGTCCTACCCCCATTCTTTATCTAGTTTGATGCTTTTATCCCATCCCTATGTGAGAGAAAACATCAACATATCAACCAAGAAATATCGTCAAGATAGAAATACCTTGTGGCCCAATGGTATGCAAGCTCTTCATTATTTCTTCAATCAAATTTTATTTTCTTCCCTTTTTAATTTTTATGCAATCTAGGGGTTTATAAAGTTCCACTTCAAGATATAGATTACCTTGAGCTTAACTCCATATCTTCAAATGAAATTACAGTTGATTGATTTCACTATCTTGTCATCTCTAGCCAGTGGATAGGGTTTGGAGGATCCATTTGTTTCCTAGTCTCCTTAACATCAAACCCTTGGGTGGATTTGTTGTTTATTAGGACATATCTATTACCTAAATTCCCCATAAAAAAAGGTTTCTCCAGCTTGTTGTCAATTACGTGTCCTCTTCTACAAATTTGCAAGTTTTCCAGAGTTATATCTAATGTATATTCTCAAACTCTGGGAGGTCATTGCAAGTTATTCCAGTTCCATTTTATTCCAGCTATCAAAATATGCTTTGAAACCCTCCAACAACTTGGATATTATCTAGGAAGTTTCCTTATTCATGCAAAACATACCCCTATGTTTCCACTATTTGCAGGGTACTACAGAGGCATAATATGAGCCATACTCATCATTCTCAAGGTCGTTGCAGGGGGTTTATCTTCCAAGTTATTCCACATTTCAATTTTTTCAAAAACTCTCTGACAACGACTAGCCACATCCTTGAACTGTCATATATTCCTCTTTTGATGAATCATAATGGATCATTGTCACAGTATAAAAGGCCTTGGTATTGTTTGGAATTGTTTTCTGAGGTTGTTTTTCTAGTTTATCTACAGGTTTGATTAATCATATTTCACTTTTATCCAAAGCACCCAAAGCGACCCCTCAAACCAATTCACCGTTCCACTTATTACTAAGAAAGGAGGGCTGATATGTATTCATTGCTTGTTCTGTAGGGTTTCATTGCTAGATTGGAGGTATATCACTCATTTCAAGGGTCATTTCTATCTCATATTTCTCTAGTTTCCAGGTTGACCAAATATTTTCCTCAAATTGTTTCCCATTGGTTATTGTTCACACTGTTGTAACCCATTGTTAGATCTATAAATTATTGTAGTAAACAAAGTCTGGTTATATTCAAGGTCGTTCTAGGTATTGATTCTTGGTTTCCTTGAGTAGTTGGTATTCTAAAGTGAAATATTTTCATGTCTATGAGCTCAAGTTCACATTGTTCCAAATTTATGCTGAGTAAAGATAGTTGATCCCATGACTATGGTTTAGTATATTTTATTTTGAATCATTGTGTGGTAACGATTTAATTCTACCTATGATGGGTCTCATTACCTCTGCCTACTTGTCCAATCCTTATCATTGTAACCATTCTCAAATCTATCTCTTTGTTGTCTACAAAGGTTGAATTCTATCATCATTACTACAACATGCATAGTGAGGTTCTATCTTTGTCTTAGTGGCAATGTTTAGATGGTTCGAAGTCCCTTTCGGTTCTGATTTCATACTCTTTTCATCAAGTACCTAATTTACCCTTAGTTGAGAGCCTTGATCTTCCCATTCTTCATTGTCCTATAAACTAATTGCATATATTGTTACATGGTCATGATTTGAAGTTCCTTCTGGTTGTTCAAAGCCCTATACATCACAGGTAAACATGTTATGATTGGATGGTTCATGCTAAGCACATCTTTGCCAAACACTTAAATATGCCTATGAAACTTGTCATTTGGATCCTTTTTACAATGCAGTTTGGTCTTTTTTTGTGTGAGCTTGTTATTTCTGAATTTGATCATTTCTTTCCCCTATGATTTTGCAAATCTCATTTGATTATTGTGAGACAAACAATGATAAATGGTGTGTGTCTATAATGATGGTGATTGAAATAAGAACTATTTGGCTGCAGAAACCTAAGAAGAATGAGATGTTTTGATCAATTTAATCTGCCTTTTTGAATGGGTAATATTGCATGATATGACCTACCTTTGTTATAATATTTGTCTTCTCTTCTCTGGGGTTAATCTTAGTTTCCAATGATAACATTTAAGAGGTTAATAATGCATACTATGGTGGTGATTTTTGTTGATCTAGCAACATTATACATTGGATTAGTTTTCACAATTTATTCATTATTTGTTTGCAGTGGTAGTATTTCAAGTGGTTTATAAATGAGTTTCGTTTGATGGGCTGAAATCTGTAGTGAATTATTCCAAGCTTTGGATTTTGTATCTTTTCCATTTATGCTTGAATATACTTATGAACACTTGTTAATACTTCAAAGTTTCATTGGTATATAAAGGATGGAATGTACTCTTACATGTAATCATCCTCACACTTTGCATATTGGTTCATTGAATGATCTTGCAAGTAATCCTTTACTTTCAAATATTGGTTTTTGTCTTCTCTCACTTGGCATTGAGATTTTCCCCTAGAGAATTTAAACCAAGTCAAAACTAATTCCTTTCTCTCACCCATCTCCATTACATTGATATGAATCAGCTTGACCAAACATGACTCCCCCCTTAGGTTAGTGACCCTAGCGCAAGGTCGTTGAGGTGACAATGGGTGGTTTTCATGTCTGAATCCTTAGGATTTCCATTGAGAGAGGTTGGAATTTACCTTTAAGGAGTATCTAATATATAACAATACCCACAAACTAACTAATATAGGCACACTAATTGGATTTTGACTAAACTCAATCCAGGTGATAACATTATCTCCAATTGGGAAAGAATCCCCCTATGAGATGTTGAGAATCTCATAACTCTGAAAGAAAAAGACATGTAAGATAGGAACATAATAAATCCTTGTGTATAAGGCCTCTAATGCATAATATTCAAAGATATGTTGTGTAGCATCCCTAGCCCAAAGTGAGGCAATGCCACACCAAATTTCCCAAAACTATGATATCATTAGATTACTTAAATACTTTGCATATGAACAACATTATGCATAATAACAACACATATTCATATGCAACATCACACAAGAAAAAATCATATAAAAAAACAGATAATTAACCAGACAGTAATTAAAACAAGCGCATAAAGGACACTTATATTTTATAAAAAATCACCAATTGTGTACAGACCTTAGACTTTCCTCCCAACCATAGACTCTGTTTTTCATAAAATATCAGTAGCAGGTCACCCCCAAGATGGGGTTTAAAATCCACCAGGGAAAAGGAATCCTAATCCAGGATAAAGTCTGTCAACAACCAAAATACTCAGACAAATGTTCCAACTCTAGCAGACATTCTACAGTCATGCATTCCCCACATGCCTATCCCACCCTAGGAAGTGTGCCCCTTCTCTGTTCACCAGTCCTTCGGCTACCCCACTTCCCTATCAGGGATTCAACAATAGACTAGACAGGAAGTCTCAGAGCCCTGTGGTTGCATCTTGGAACATTGGGAAAATAATTCCCAACAAATCTCTCACCTCGAGAGAATGCTCACGGGCCTGAAAATGCGCTTCTTTGATAACCCACAGACCTAACAATCTGCCTCTTCAGCTTAATTCCTCATGTCACTAGTTGGAAACCACCCCCAATGCTTTCCAGGAATAGGTAAGGTGATGGAAACATGAAATTAAGGATTGTAGGAGAGGAACGATGGTAGGAATGATGAAGGAATGAACTAAATTCCCCCAAATATATGTGCATGTTCCCAACTTGACACTTGTCATGTTGGGAACTACATGGCCCCCCCACATGGTCATATGTTCCCACTTAGGAACTTAGGATAAATGAATATCCCATTCTTTATACTTTAGGAATATTAATATAATATTCCTTTGGGCTTAGGCCCCCTCAACTTATCCCCTTTCCTAGACTCTTACCCCCCCTTCCCCTTTCTAGTGGAGTTTATCCCCCCATGCTCTTTTGTTTGGTTGGTCTACAACAGTGATGTATTTTATTGATATA
Organism: Picea sitchensis; assembly: GCA_010110895.2. Classification (NCBI taxonomy): domain Eukaryota; kingdom Viridiplantae; phylum Streptophyta; class Pinopsida; order Pinales; family Pinaceae; genus Picea; species Picea sitchensis. The sequence continues at coordinate 151,558 of SNQJ01S0005747.1, forward strand.
TGAGTGTGATTACATTTTACAAAGATATGTCCACTGGCCTTTTAGAATCTAGGCTCTCTAGCCTAATAACCACACAGGCACTCTGGCATCAAAAGACATATATACAAACACACTCTAGCCCAAAATGTCTCGTCTCACCAGCCTATGTGTGCATTTACATTTACATTTACAATTGGGGTTCGACCCAGGGGTATTACATGTTGAATAGAAGCTAGGCATGCTCAAAATAATTGTAACTCACCACTTGCAACTTTAAATGTGCATGAATCTCTAATATGGGATAACAAGTCACTATCATTCATGGGAGAAACCATCTAGTCATAAACCACTAATGTATATCCCAACTAGACATGAGTTAATCCGCCAATAATAAAAATGGGTGCTAAGGTACAAGCACAATCCTATAAATGTGAATAAATGAACTAGAGTCAAGCAATGAAAGGAATCACTTAGTTGAAACTTAATAATGACAATCTCTACTAAATGCAAGATAGACCACCAATAAGGCTCACAAGCACCAAGGTACTCAACTTTTAAACCAATCACTGGAGAAAGATGTGTCATATTCAATGGGGTAAGATCTGTTGGGAGCAGAGTGATGAAAAATATTCCCAAACAACATGAAGCACTATATTATGCACAAAGATAAGGTAACAAATATGATATAACTCCAAAGTACAGAGTCTAAAACTTGACTTGACTCTTCTGATCCAATATTGAGAACATGACCAACACGACACAGGGACCAAAGGTAAATCTTTTGGATCCCAAACCTAACTACTCTAACGTCAAATAACTCAATGGAAGAATATTGGAAGAAGACTCCAATCTTTCTTGCAGCGACTTTTTTTTACTCAACATAAAACAAAGACCTTATTTAATAACTTGAAAGTACCACCATCTTGAAATCGAAACCTTAGTAACCTAAAACCACCTCCTATTATAACTAAACAAAACATGAAAGCAATTAATGGGAAATAATCCTACAAAGCTCATAAGGAAAAAACTTGAACTTTCAACCTAAGGGAAAGGAAAGCATAAAACACGACTCAACCTACCTAATATCTCAAAAAGGGAACAATTGAACTTACTAACATACTCAAAACTTATATCCTTCTATTCTTCTTCTTTTTTTCTTTCTTTTTTTACATCATATATTATGGAAATGCATCAAATCTGTAATGATTGATCAACGTATTCAAACAACAAGTAAAACCATGTAGATAAGCGATGGATCCTACACGCAAGATCAACATAGTCATACATCTAGTGAAGCTAGTCATGAAGTCTAGTGGAAGGGAAAGACATATTCATATGCTTCATTGTSAAACAACCAAATAACTTTGTTGATTGAAACTCAGTTCATGGTTGGTCATTATTGAATAAGATGAAAGTAGAAAAGTCACAACTTTTATGAACTACCTTGTAAAATAATTCCACCATCCTCAATTCAACTGGATCATGATTGAATATAATATCAAAGCAATGATTCAATTGAGAATTAAAATGAGGAGCAAAATTGCGATGTGGGATCACTACGAAACTATGAAAAAGGTCATCTTCTACTGAACCGAAATATGTTCTTCCAGTTGAAATAATATCTCAATAGGATGTTAATATCAAACCAACTCCTCCATATAAATGGGAAAATAAATCCCATGCTGATCATAATTCTCATAATCAATTCGTTGCACCTTCTCATCACAATCATGCAATGTTTTTTCATGGATCTTTGCATATGGTGTTACTTGAGTTGGCAACCTCATTGAAAAAATCAATGAGTCCTCTTGTCGATTAAATTCATCAAATTTAACTAGGTGTATCTCCTCTTCTTTCTCCTTAACTACTCTTTCAATGGTATCTAAAATATAAAGAACATCTTCACTAAGATCAAGGATTCCATCAAAGTCTTCTAGTTCTGAATTACATATACTATATGGAGAAAGAAGCATATATTCTTTGGGCTCAGGGTCCTCAACAATAGGATCAACTGTCTTTTGATTCCTCATGAAGGAATGTCAACCTTTGATCTGAATTTTACCTGAGAATTCTCAATCATACATGAGACTCTCATATGCTGCATTTTCAAATATTTTAGGTCTTTAAATACACCTGAACCAAAATATTTGGTTAGGGGTGTCTAGTAGTGACAATGTCAATATATAGTGGGTGCAAGAGTCGAAAGATTAGAGTAATGTAGAGGTGGAGTGAAGTGATAGGTGGTTCCACACCTTTGCATTCTATCTTGGAAAAAGAAGTGAAATGAGAGATGTGGTAATGAGGAAGGAAGACAATGCAAATGAAATGGAGCGACATGAGAACCTCCACATTCTACATAGAATAATACACGATGGGCGACAATGCATAATGTAAAAAATGCAAAGGTATGAAAAAGGGGATTTGCACCTTCACATCCACATTAGAAAATGGATGTGAATATAGAGTGGAGAAGGCATGTGAAAAGGTGGGGGGTAACGATGAACTTTTGCATATACATGTGGAATATGGGAGGAAAACGAAATGCACAAGGGGTTTTACATCCGCATGAACTTTGGTGCGGATGCAAAATTCGAAAAAAATGGATAGCACTCATGCTCAATAACCTCTACATCCATGTGGAAAACTCTTCCACATTAAGGATTTAACACCTTTCTCTCAAAGTATTTATAGGGTAGATCGTTGGGATTTCTTACCTTCTCCCTTCCAATCATCTTAAGATTACTCAAGCACCTCAAATAACATCGAAACCAAGGTTTAGATATGGTTTATAAACATAATTTGGCCTATGGTGCATCGACGGGAAGTGAGCCTTTTTAGGTGACATGCAAGCTATGAAAATACAAAGTATGCTCTGTAAAGTAATTATTTAATATAGGTGACAGTGTTAAATCTTTCATTTTATCTTCGCTATTACATCGTAGGATTCATGGAAAAAGAAAGATACAAAAGAATCATATCAAAGCTTACCTCTTCCAGTGAGAATAGTGACATCTCCCTATAAATATGGTACATCCTCTCTACAAAATTTGTTTTATCGACCTTAGTGTTTGTATAGATCATCTATAGACAAAAGTTATAAAAAAACAACTTTACTACATAAAAACTCTTAGACAACAAGATCAAAGTGATGCATGAGCTCACTTCATCTGAAAACAATTTCCATGATGAGAAGAAATAGAACTACAAAAGGAAAGCTAAAAAACAAGAATCCAAAGAAGCCAGAGCATCAAGCATGGAAATAATACTTATTTCATTTTTTAGTATTAGGAATTTAATCTTCTACATATTCACGAAAGGTTGTTACAACAAATTATGGTTCAATCAATACACAACATTTGGTATTGGGTGGCAAGCTGCTTTAAACAAAGTTACCGACCTAACGAGAATTGTGACCTCAAAACGAGAGTTTTATCCCTGAAAACCCATGTTTTTGCATAAAAAACACGAAAATCAACCCTCAAATCAAAAAGTGGTGCTATCGGTAGCACCATTTTTTCTAATCAGGTCAAAATTACAATTTTTTTCAAGCATGGCCTTAAAAACGCAAATAGTTGCTCAGAAAAACCTTAAAATCAACCCCCAAATAAAAAAGTGGTGCTATTGGTAGCACAAATTTTCTAACGGGGTCAAAATTACAACTTTTTTCAAGCATGGCCTTAAAAAATAAAATGGTTCCTCAGAAAAACCTTAAAATCAACACTTCAATAAAAAAATGATGTTACCTAAAGGAAAATAGTTTTTTCTATACATTAAAATTATATCTAACTATGACCTAATTGAAATTGTAGCCTTAACAACAAATCCCTATGGCCCCGGATGGGGTGACACACGGCACCGTGGTGGTGACACCAGGATCAGCACTAAGTTCTGGTTTAATTG
>SNQJ01S0005747.1:158113-189527 GCA_010110895.2 Picea sitchensis
ATAGCACCATTTTTAAAAATAGGATAAAAAAATGTGGCCCCCAAAAAAAGAACTCTATAGAGTTCTTGTTAAGTTGGTAACTATGTTTTTACTACTAATTTGCATCCATGGAAGCCACTAATGTACCAAAAGTTTTAGTATGTGTGGTGAAAGTACATACTTTATGCCAAGTTTCAATGTTTGTCTTTTATTAGCAAACGAAGTTTTTTGTATTTCATTAATTGAGTGAGTTGCACAAGCCATGCCTTCTTCATTTGCAAAGAAAGCACTATTGTGAGAAAATAAAAAGAATTATAGTGCAAGAAAGCCATGTCATCGAAATAATTATTTTAATGTCATATATTATAAGCATTACTTGTTTTTGAAAATCATAAACTATTAATTCTACACTTTGAACTTGGTTGATTCTATTTGCCTTTAATTTTATTACCACTTATTGATTATGTTCAAAGACAAATAAATTCGACAACAAAATCAAAATCATTATTTCACTTGGAAATCAAGCTAAAGAAGAGTTACAAATATTTTATTGGATCAAACTTAGGAAATGAAAAAAGTGTGTGAAAAAATAATTTGATTCAATTGGTTCACATTACTCAGATTAATGTTAAGAAATAGGTTGAATCGAGACTAAAACTGAGTTGTCATAGCTTTTTATCATTGTCTCAACTTTAATGTCCCTGAGGTCTAGCACAGTTGGTGAGGGAGTGCATTGTTAAGGCACTTCGTAAGTGAAAGTCATTGGTTCGAAACCCCTGGGGACACCTCAAATCCAACCATGTTAAGGGTTGGTGCGGTCCAAGTTGGGTGCGATCCCTGGGTGATTTTGATGGCTTAGATGCCCCTGGGTCATGGCATTTCAGCCATAGGCTAATCCCATAGGTTAGGGATAGTATAACCAACAAAAAAAGACATTGTCTCAACTTTGTTTGTTTTGTCAATGTCCATATTAACATATGTTACTCTTTCAAAAAAAAAATAAAGCATTGAATTCTTGTAATTGTCAATATGTTACTTGTTTCAAGATTATGACAAACTTGTTGAAGAGTTATTGAAACCTTGCCAAAATCCATTTGAACACTTGTTAAAGACCTGTCAACCAGTTTTTTTTAAGGAACACTTGTTAAATACTTATGAACCAGTTTTTTGAAGAAAGATAGATAGTTGTAGTAAAAGAATACATTATGAAGACTTGTATTTGTTGTTAATATTGTTCTTCTACTAGGCTGCTAAACTAATGTTGTGATGTAATGACCTAAAATCAATAAGGATACTGAAATTTAATAATAGAGGATGGTCAAACAAACCTTTTCCTTTCGGTTAAAGAAGTTGAACGGAAAAATGATCTTGAAAACCATAGGCGTTGAAACCCCATCAAATATAGTTGCCTAATGTCCTTAATGAACCCAATCAAATCTTAATGAACCCATTCAAATCAAAAGAAACAATTTTTTTCACTATACCATTTTCTGAAAAAAATAAATGGTGAGTCAATGAAGAAGCATTGCACATTTTTGACACACTACTTATTTCAAAACAAACAATTTTGTTCACTACACCATTTTCTGAAAAAAGAAATGGTGAGTCAATGAAGAAGCATTGCACATTTTTGACACACTACTTATTTGTGAGGCATTTGATGCTCATAAAATATTTTGGTGGGTTGTGCTACTTAGTGGCTATTATTTGTTGCATTCACTCCCTTTATTTAGCAGTATGTGGATTGCTCAACGTGATGCTTCTACAACATGCATTGTTGTGTGGATTGTTCAAGGTGATGCTTTTCCTGACCATGAACATGTAATGTTGTAGCTAGCACCCAACCATCCTTCTCATGAGTCATTCGAACCCATGTAAAGTTTGCATCTCAATTTATTTCACTTTGCAAAGTTTAATTTAAAGTTTTATATACACTCTAAGTTTACCCCTTTTATTTTATAAAAAATCATGTGGTGTTAGGATATTGGACATTATGACTCATTTATGAGACTAATTAACATGTTCAAATATTCTAGTCAAGTGTGAGTATTTTTTATTGGTTTTTTAAGTTTTATATTTCATTGTTTATTATTCTATTTGGTGCATGGGTGATTTCATGGTCTTCCTATTCTTGGTCTTCCTCACACTCGATTGATGTCATTTAATCTTATTGGTCCATGATCTCTATTTAAAAATTATGGATATACATTTATCAGTGATGGGCACAAGCCGATGCGATGTTGCATGATGAAGAGTATTATACTTGATGTAGCTTTTCTTTCTTTGAGAAATAATATAGTTTTTTGGTTGCTCCATGGATGTTTACCTCTCTAAGGGCTTTACCATGTAAATTTTGGTGTCTTGATCTTTGATCTATGGGAGTTATTTCTCTGTGGTGTTCATCCTTTTGGTTGCTCACCTATTAATTTCAGTGCATGGTACCTGATTTTGAAAAGGCGTGACATTTTTTTAGTGTTATGATGCAAATAGGAATGGTGAAGAATGTATGGGAGCAAAGCCTCAGATTCCTAAAAACTTGCATCAATATATTGTCATCTCAGGGTGTTAGTGCCTCAACCGTTGAACGGAACGAGTACACTTATTTAATGTTTATATACAATTTTCAACATATCTAATATTATCACTCTTAATACATTGTTCCCTACAAATTTGGTTGAACGTTCTAGATGTTTCATACATCCATACTCGCATTGTCAACATTTCCTCATTCCATAAACTTGTGCAATTTAGTTGAAACCCAACTAAGAACCTTTGCATTAGAGGAGGCTTTCAATGTTTGCTAGATAATGCACAAATTTGTTTCCATGTGATGTAGAGATAGTGAAGGGTAAAAGGAAATCTATTGTAAAAACTCCAAAGAGAATAAATTCATAGAATCATAATTGTTGGTTGCAAGTAAGAAAATACCCAATTGATGAGGTCATGGGAGTTCAACAAAAGTAGTTAACACAAGCATCTTGCGAAGGAAGATAATGTTGAATCTCATATCCAATATTGTGACCTATACATTAATTCCATAGCTAGGTGGTTACTTGGGGAGACCAACATGTCACATGACACCAAAAGACTTTAAATCAAAGATTGTATAGGTTGTTCAAAGTGGAGTAAGCTAAATGTGTAGCAAGGTGATCCCATTTTCAGGGATAAATTTAAGTTGAATCTGGCCAAATTTTTAGACTTCAAACTAAAGATTGTATAGGTTGTTCAAAGTAGAGTAAGCTAAATGTTTAGCAAAGGGATCCCATTTCCATGCATAAATTTAAGTTGAATTTGACTAAATTTTTATTCATGGTTAAAGTTCCACCATGATCCAATATCCATGCATGGTAGAACTTTATCATAAGTGTTTTTCCCCATTCTAAATCAAACTAGATGCTTGAAAAAATAGTCAATGTTCCATATCAATCAAAACTTTGACTTTTTAGGTCGCAGAATTCTGACACAAGGATGGGAGATTGCTACATAATTAAATTGTGTCATTCAAAGTGGTTACTCAAGTGAACCATTACGTGGCATAAAACCAAGGCACTTTAAATCAAAGATTGTAGAGAGTGTTGAATTGGTGAACCAAGTATTCAAGTATAAGCACCAAATGCTAATGTTGAGGTATTGAACAAGCGCATAATCCAAAACAAAGTGTCAGTTGAAAGAGGAGAGATGTAAGGTGAGTTTAGTACTAAAAGCCTCTAGTTTCCTATGACTTAATCATGTTATGTGAAAATTAACCTTGAAAGACTAGTTAAAATGAGATATTAATGGATCTTCATGCATCCCTTATCCATCATGATCATCATTACTCCCATTATTGACATTCATGCAAGGCTCATTGGCCTTCAATGGCCACTTCTCACCCCACATTAGGCCTATGGGTGCATATTAATGGAATTTGTGACAAACAAAGAGTTGTTTGGCCCCACTAGAGCTTGTATCATTCATTGCAACACATGAGCACCAATTGCAAGCATAACGACACCACAAAAGTCTCCTAGAAACTCTGTCTTGAAGGTGTATCACTAGAAAATGATCTACCCCTAGATGAAAGTATCATACAATGTATCATTATCGATGAATATGCTTAAGTTTGAGACACATACCAAAAGCACACACTGCTTGATTATATTGTCATTCAAGTTCATCTTGAGTCCATTATAAAGGCTTAGGTCAAAGAGTTCTACGACCCACATGTTTGGCAATACCTAAGTACTTGAAGCCTTGCAAAGGGAATCTTTTTGTTTTTCTTCATAGAGGCATCACATTGTGTTTCCATTGTATCTCGTGGCCCTTGGATTTGTAGTAACACCCTTGTGGCCCTATCCCCATGGGTTAAAAAAATTATCTACAAAAATTTGCCCCATTAGGATTAACTATGCGAGTGGAGTTCCCTAGTTTACCCATGTAATTATGGGATTTCTTATAGTACATTTTTACATCATATGTAGGGTTTTTTTTCATGATCCTACTTGTTTAATCAACCCTTGAGATAATAACATGGTTTATCTATAGGTCAACTTGTCAAATGATCTTAAAGAGTTTGTCTTCCTCCAAGGTAGGGGAAAAGTGATTAAGCACCCAATGAGGTATATTAGCCTCCCAAATACCTTTGTATGTTGTTAAATTCATACCATAGAATCCACCAATTCCCCCTGATGGTTAAACCTAACACCCTTGATGCCCCTGCCAATCCAATGGAAAAGACTCAAGCACAAAAGGTTGCTCGGGATAATAATGAAAAAGGATGGTTGGAATAGGTCCAAAATAATTCCCATGGAAATAATATTGTTGTGGCCCAAAGGCCTAGTGATCCAAGTTGATTATTGTCAATCCATCAGTCCCTAACAAGACCACAAGCTCAGTTGTTAGGAATAATATTGTGCACTACTACCAACCCTCCTCTCGAGGTGAGAGTCATAGGGCATGCTCTCTACCCCCTATTTAACCCTCAAGCATCCTTAGATACTAAAGAGTCTTACGAAAAATCCTAGTTTTCATACCCTCAATGATTGGATCCAAGCTTCTAGCTTAAAATGCATAGTCACACTAAACTAATATGGTGTGTGTTAGTCGAGCTTGAAAACAACTTTGATATTAAGGACTACATTCCCCAATGAAGGTAGCAATTGTCAAGGGACTCATGGACCCCTATGGAAAGTCCATGGTTTGAAGGATTATAACTTTTATTCAAGACTTTGATTTTGTCTCTACGTGAAGTTAAGATTATTAGTTTTTTACTCAAAATGGCCTTAAAAGTAATTTGGCTTGATTTTGTTTCTTTTTTTTCTAGACATACTAATGTATGCTTATTTTAACATGATTGAAATTAAATATGATGAGAAGGCATGCTTGTGGTCACAATACACCAAGGGGATATTAAACCCAATATTGGTGTCTATGACCCTAATAAATTCAAAAAATGGTTCCTCAAAACTCCAATTTACTTGGTCTAACTTCAAGAAAGGCAACAAGAGAGCCATGAAAACGCTAGACATGGCCATGCTCTTTGATAAAAAAAAATATTTTTTCACTACCATGAGGGTATGTTGGTTCAGGTACTAGGAGAATTAACTCTCATACCACCATCATATTTATTTCTCAAACTCATGGGGGGATTGAAAAATGAGAATTCACAAGGCTTGTTTCCTACTCTATGTCTCACATTTAAAAAATTAGCACTGAGTGAATTTTATCAAGAGGGTATGAAACCTTCTCCATGGGGAAAGAAGGGATTATGTTTGGACACAATGGTTAGAGTAAATCATGGAACAATCATCACCCTCAAGCGATAACACCATAAGAAAATGAAAAATGAACTAGAGCAACTCAACCACTGATTGTAGTTCACTTTGTTTGATTGGGATATGCATACTTGGGTTTCCAAGCTCCAACATTTATTGAAGCTTGAAAAAATAAGTAGAGCACGTGGAGCCCAACTGAGAGCCATTTGCACTAGATTAAATCTGAAGACATGCCTATGGAAGTGTTCTTTAAGGCCCTGACCACTGAAGATGTGGTGGAGTAGATTGGTGCAATTAAAACAACCAATGTATGTTTAACTAGGGAAGAAGATATTGAAAAAGAGTTTGTGAGCCATTATAAGTCAAAATTCCAATCTCAAGACATCATTAATCAATGTAAGGTGGTCATGCAAACTTGTCTACACGAGGCTCACATCATCCATATGAGAGATAAGAGAGAATGTGTGTGCAATGACTAACTTTGGATGAAGTCATAGTTGCATGAATGGAGATGGCCGATGATAAGTCACCAATGTTGGATAACATTCCATGAAAAAATTAAAAGACAACATGTGATTTTTTCAAGCTTGACCCTTTGTAAGGTTATAATGAAGCCATCAAATAAGAAATCATTTGGGACAAATATCAACAAAGAATTAATCAAATTTATTCACAAGCTCAATAACCCTAAACACATAATTAGCTATAGGCCTATAACATTATTAAATACCTTATGCAAAATCTTGGCCAAGGCCTTTCCCATGCACATCGAGCATATCTTGCCTGAGATCATTTGAAGGAATAATTCATACTTATGATATGATGGAATTATTATTCATGAAAGTAGACTTATTCTAGAAGTCTACGTATGATGAAAGATGAGGACAATGAGAGAATTATAGATCAATACAATGTAAGGTTTCATGATATTGTTGTTCTTATGTGCAATTATATGTGTGTATTGTTTGTTGCATGATGCTCTTGAAACAAATATCATTCAACTAAAGTGGTCAAGTTTTATAAAAGAGTGCTTCATTCTAAAAAAAGTGATTTTTCTATGGGAGGGACTAGAATGGGCACAATGTCTCAACATCGATACCCTCTTCATTAAAATAGATTTTGAGAAAACCTATGACAGAGTTGAATGACATTATTTATATAATACTTCCTTTAACTAATACTGTAAATACTATATGTACAAGGTATTTTATACAAGAAGAAACAAAACGAGCCGCTTGAGCACCAACATGAACATAGCAAAAAAAAATTGGCTTTTAAAACCAATAACACCCAACATAAAAACTCAACCCCTTGGATATGCAACAATTCATAGTACATACACATGTCCATGCTAAAACAAGGAACAATAAACAAAGTCTATCCAACTAGATGATATAAGTCCTACCTCAAGAGAGGGATCACTATGAACTTTATGGGTCAGCGCATAACCTTAAGCAACAAGGATAGGATCAATAATAATCCACACCCAACCTTCCTTTCCAGGATCTAGTTCTAAAGGTATTTTAGCCTCTGAGACGGCTAGATCCATTGTGGGGGACTTATAATTATACTACACAAGAGTAGCCTAGCAATGGCGCCTCTTCGTCCACTCTCTAGCAACATGACCAACGCATTATTTCATGGAATCAAGCCTTCTCTCATGGTGTTGACACCAACTAGAATGCACTAAATGTGTAGGAGATGCACCTAGCAACTCCCAATTCATGGTGAAATGAGTGCACCCATCAAAATTCAAGAAAATGGTGTCTAGTAGGACACATCGAGCTCAATATTTTGATGTTGGGAAACTATTTGGCATGTGTAAATTTGTACAAATTACTCAGTGGTCCTACAATGAGAAGCTTCTAGTTGGTTGAGTAAAGTTAAAAACATTATTAATTTTCTTCCATATGAGAAATAGCACTTACACTCTAATTAATTGTCAAGTTGCTTGGAACTCTAAAGGAAAGGGGATTCATCACTCAAGAGAGTTTATTTCCAAGTAATGGATGTGGGTGGGGATTGACCACAGAGGGTAGGCCTAGTGCTTGGTAGACTTAACGAAGGGAGAAAACCATAACCAGTGCTTAAGAGTTGCAAATCAACTACACCAACGACATTTAGGCCAGTGAGTCAATCTAATTTTAATGGTCAAGCCCTCCAAAATGAGGGACTATGGAAAAAAATGCTTGCTTGGGTTCCACTAATGGCTTCCATTGCTGCAAAGTCAAGTGAGTTACGTATCATRTTTCAATTTAAGTCTCCATAACCTATGAAAATGACCATCTAGAATGTGATTTTCACATACCCAATTATACCSATCATCAAGGTTGTCTTTAGTGRAGGACTTTTCCCTATTCCACTTCCAAGCTTTCCACCAAGTCTAGAATGGTCTTTCATCTCAACCAAGCTCAAATCCTTAGGATTTGAATAATTTTTCCTTAAGATAGTAGAAACTCTCTTTGTTCAAGTTCTTATTATTAKAGATATAAGTATTACTAAGTAATAATTTAGTCACTTTATAACTTTAGAATATGTTAATGTTCATTTTTTGTGTAAAGCAATCTATCCCACAKTCATAAGTGGAAATGGTTGCTTAATAAACAATGATATATAAGGAGGTAAACTCCTTTGTAATAATTGCACCGGTTATTCATTGATAATATCATATGGTGTTATTGTGAGTATCTTACTTTGAACTTAGTTATGTGACTCAACCCTATCTAAGGTTTCCTCATTTAGTGATCTAGCTCATTTTGTAATGTGGTATCAGAGCATGAAGTCGTATCAAGAGTCTCAGGCCTTTGAAAGACAAGGTTTCCACTCTTGCGACTTCAATAGTCTAAGAGCCACGAAGTGCCACGATTCGAGGGTGTTTAGCGGCAAGTTCACTCAGATCCGAGTTATGTTTTTTTAGCCGCGATTTAATACATAATCCTTCTTAATTTTCTCAACAGAGGCAACAAGGTTTTTATTGCAATTCTATGACCGATCTATCTCATATTTGTAGTATGTACAACTCTAGTTTGTGTAACCTTTCTTTGCATCCATCAATAATTATTTTTTAGTAGTGAAAAAAGATCAAATCTTATCAGTGATGGAGATTTTTTATTTGGGAGTTCGTGGAGGTGGAATCCAAGAACTTGAGAATTCAACTCAGTAGCTACATTGTTACGATGGTTATGAGGTAGCTTGATGGAGCTCAAACTGGTCTAGGAATTGTGTTCGAAGAAGAAGCTTATAAGTGATGTTATTGATGTTTAGTGTTCAATTTATGTGTTTTACATTCAATATATGTATTTGATTTCAGTTTGTTTCAGCATTGTACACCTTACAGGTATTAGAGATATAAGACTTACTATGTAATAAAGTCACTTTATGACTTTAGAATATGTTAATGTTCATTTTTTTGTAAAGCAATCTATCTCGCATTCATAAGTGGAAATGATTTGTTTAATGAACAATGATATATAAGGAGGTAAACTACTTTGTAATAAGTGCATCGGTTATTCATTAATAATATCATATGGTGTTATTGTGATTATCTTTGTTCGAGCTTAGTTATGTGACCCAACCCTATATAGGATTTCCTCATTTAGTGATCAAGCTCATTTTGTAACAGTTATGGCAACAAGCACTCTATGATATCTCATTCACCATAGAAGGAACTTATTAAAGGCACCCCCTTCCTCAAACTGAAGCAAGACAACTTGTTAATGGGAATTTCATCAACAACTGTTTTCTTACTATCCTTGAAAATCAAACCTCGATGGAAAACACCAGTGAATGCCTACAAACTTTTTGCAAGGCTTCAATGTCTAGAATTCAGGGGACTAAAACTCAATGTAACTGATAGAGTAAAAAATATCAACCCCTTTGGTTGGAAAACCAAGGGTGGACACAGATCCTACTTGGCCAAATTTCTCAATCTTTGGGGATTCCCATTGCATTCCATGGATCCCTTATGGCATTGTAGGATATTTCCATTCAACAACTGGAGAAAAATATTGATAAATGGATGACTAAACCCATGACTTTGGCCAAAAAATTCCAAACTTTCATGAAGTCATGTATACTCGTGTGTATTACTTACTCCTCATGTTAGGTTCCATTCGACAATGCTCACCAAACATTGGAGAAGGTTCTTCACAACTTTTGGGGGAAATATACATGGCAGTGAGGGCTTCCAACAAAGCTAACTAGAACCTCTTGCCCTACCTAGGGAGCAAGGAGGCATGGACATTATCCAAACACACAAGTGATAACAAGTAATCATCCAAGAGATTAACAGGAAGGAAGCATGGAAATTCTTTCTTTGAAACTTTGTTTTGTTTAGGCCACCCTTGGCAAAAATTCTTGGAAAGGCCCTAAACCTTCAAAAATGTATAGTCACTCCAACCCAAGTTCAAGCATACCTTTTTGGCTTAGGGAATATGGAAAACTTGAGAAGTTATTAAGCATCCCATGTTCTAGAAGGGTGAATCCCTTATGTCGATATTTTTTATGACCATTCTATCTAATGGTCCCTTTTGTTGCTCCAAAATCGTATAGTGAAATTTCTTAAAAAACATGGTTCTTAACCCTACACCTCTTTACTTTTGACCAACTAATAGTAAATTTACTTAGGAATGGGTGTCTAAATTTTGTAGCCAATTATCCCTATAACTATCCCCTCAAAATCCATCCTTGAAAGTTGATTGTAATGTAGCTAGACATATATGTCCTTCTTAATATATGGAAGAAAACGAATCGTGCTCTATTTAAAATTCCTAGCATGTCAAATTTTTTCTTGGTACAACGATGCTATAATATGAGCAAACCTTCATTTTCAAATTATTTTTCAAGTGCAAAAGGTCAAGATAGACATGGCACACCTACTCCCATTGCGAGAGTACAAAGGTGGCATGTCTTGCACCAGAAGTAGGGAAACCCCTTGCTAAATCTCCAACACCCTGACCTAGTGCCCTCAACCTGTTACAAGCAATATTAACCCTCTAAATGAAGTCCCCACTATCAAGTTGGTTGGGTTATTACAAAGAGAAGGGAAAGCACCACAATTTTCCTCCCTCACCCCAACAACACAATGATAAATTTTCTTGACTAGCTCTTTATATCTTTGAAGTTGAGAAGTCCCTCAAGTTCAAGAAAGATAATTATTGATGGGTGACATTGAGCCCATTGTTTTGGTCCCTAAATGTGTAGATGATGGTTATAGGCCATCCCCCTATAATCTAAATAACCCTCCCCTTCCAAATGAAAATGATCAAGATAACCCTCTTCCCTTTAGGAATGAGATAACCCTACCCCAAATGTGGGATTTCCTCTCCTATACATGAAGGATTCCTTCTACTACATAATTTATATTACTTATTTTTTGTAGTTCTCTTTGTTTGCATCCCAACTGGCTAGACTTTTTTTTTATGTCAATGAACATTGATCATTTTTTACAACATACAATCCCAAGAGGCAATTTTTCACTTATGGTGTAGGGAAGTTTTGATTATCGATTCCACCTAAGATCGTCATGAAACGATATCTACACAAGAAACCCAACTTTTTTATATATAACATGCCCTCTATCCACCTTTGGAAGAACTAAGCTTCTATTCCCTGATACCTAGATAAGAGACCATGCCTACATAGCAAAGTTTTTTCTAGGTATTTATTCAGAATAAAAAAATTCAGGGTTTTATTCAAAACAAAAAAAATTAAAAAAACTTGAAACTAAACAAATGAAGACACAGAGTGATTTTTAGTGGGGTTTTTCTCAACCATTTTTTTAGTTCAGTCTAATGTGAGTAGCATTATTGATTTTTTTGACAATATGAGTCAAGGGGTTTGACTTTTCAAGTATTTGTAGAGGTGGTGGCATTCTTCATTTGTGCACAACATCTCTCAGCATAYAGTATACAAAGCAACCTTTAGTATAAGTTTAAACAACAACATTGAGATAAGTGCCTCACATGTATTATTAAAACTTGTTGTGGATAAAGGAGTATCCAAATTATAGATCTTAGGAGACTAAAAAATGGTAATTAATTGGGCCAATTGAGCTAATAAGGTAGATAAATTAATTCTAAACCATATAATGGAAAGAATCATTGAAGTAAAAAGTAGGTTTGAAGATATCCCATTTCAACACGTATATCATGACATGAATGTCATCACTAATAAGTTATCAAAATCATTGCACATTCTGTGACAGTAGAAGCAAAAGGGGGTGGATATCACACATATGAGATMYCAATCCTTTATTAATATGCTCATATAAGAAGTTATAGAATTCCGTTGTAGGAACCAATAACTCATATAGATTTCTGAAGTTAGTTTTGTTTTTTGAAGTTAGCATGAGATTTTAAAATTTACTCATTTTTTATGACTAACATAAATGAATACATCTATGAACTGTGTATAGGTCTTGATAGTGGGGCACAAGCAACCCATTGTTATGATGTATCTGGTAAAACATGTATGGTTTTTCGGACCCTATAGGTATTTTTTGGTCATGAAGAGTGACTTCAGTCCTCAAAAGCGCTAAAAAGCAAAGTGATTGTATATTTGATTTCTACTTGAAATAACAAATATATAGATATTTTTCTTGGAAAAAAAATCTTAATTTTTTTATCACAATTTGGATAATTTAATTTTCATTAATTGTTGTTTTCTCTAGAATACTAGCACCACACCTTGGGGTTGTTCTTTTGAACAACATTACAAGCAACAATAATTTAACAAACTTCGCATGCTAAAGGAACACCCTTCACTAAATTGAAGAAGGGTATGTGAACATTGCCTTGAAAGAGAGCATAGGTAAATGACGCTTCGAAAAATCTTGATGCCATGGAAAA
Source organism: Picea sitchensis (assembly GCA_010110895.2). NCBI lineage: Eukaryota > Viridiplantae > Streptophyta > Pinopsida > Pinales > Pinaceae > Picea > Picea sitchensis. Next base: position 170,694 of record SNQJ01S0005747.1, read on the forward strand.
TTCTATATTAGTTATAAGAAAATTTGGATGGTTTATCTTTGTAGTTAGAAATTAAACACCTATTTTTATCAATCAACACACTAAAGCATTTCAACATTCTACATTGTTGTAACACCCCAGTGTTGACCCCTGGAGTTGTAACGTAAATATGCATATCTGATGAATGTTGAGAGTCGAACAAGATGGTCAATGGCCAAGCCTTGTAAATATCGTATATCAAAAATATTAACAAAAATACATCACTACCTACAGACGAAGCGAACCAAAATGATGGGGAGCGATGATTCCACAAGAGAAGAATGAGAGGGGGATTAAGGGGGGCTCAAAGGGGCCAAACCATGAAATTAAATTATTTTATTATAACCCAGAGTCTTTACATTAGCTTACGAAAGGTATGCCAAGTTTGGGATGTGTGTTAAGGTAGTTGGGGGGACTTATTAGAGTGACGTGGCTAGTTGGAGCCATGCATACTTAATCCCTAGTTTTGGCAACATGATTTGAACTGCAATGGGAAGGGAGCTAAGGATGTNGTGTTAAGGTAGTTGGGGGGACTTATTAGAGTGACGTGGCTAGTTGGACCCATGCATACTTAATCCCTAGTTTTGGCAACATGATTTGAACTGCAATGGGAAGGGAGCTAAGCATGTAACAAAGGTCGATTGGAGACTGTATGTGAATTATATTGGGATATTTTCCCATTAGCATGAGTGAATGTTATTGTTGAAGACTCCAATTACACTTGGAATTCCTGGAGCCCCAACCTTCAGATTCCTTGATAGTCTCTATCGGATCCCTAGAGGGGATGAGGATTCCCTAATGGAATTCATGGCAGAGAAGGAGATCCCATTCATTAGGTTGTGCACACTGAAGAAGAGTGTTGGGTGGTTGGAATGGTTGTAGGAGTCAATTCTATGTGAAATTGTTTGGTAATTGGGTTGAGTGAGGATACTATAGCCAACATTAGGAGCTCGTTTGTCCTTGTGGACTCATAGCCCTAGCTTGGGGGTGGCCTATTGTAGAAAGAATTGGTTCAACAATGCCTATGGTTAGGAGGAATGTCCCATGTCTACGTGTTGTGTAAGTCTTCATTAAATATAAGTATTATAGTTTATTAGCTTAATTATGTTGTTTTTGTTGTGTATTTCTATGTTATTTGTTGTTATTTTTAAGAAATATTATGCATGTGTGATTATGAATGTTTTCATGATTTGTGCGTGACCCTGATTGTCAGTTTTGCATGCATATTCCTTCATATAACAAGAGAGAGAACAAATGGTATCAACATTGTGTAATTATGGTGAAATTGGTGGAAATTGGAAGAGAAATTTCCAGGGACCCCACCATCCCCACAGGAACATGGGTGGTTGGGTACATTACAGATTGGTATTAATGCTCAAGGTTACAACACTAGTACTATATGGGCCATTAGATCGAGTTTGCATAGGAATTTGAGAAATCATGCCACATAAAAATTTGAGGAAAAAGGGAAATTGAGCTAAAATTCCCAAATTTAGGATGACATCCATGGATAATTGGAGTGGAGATGCCAAATTAATAGTCCAAGGGGTCAAATTTGGCCGAGAGAAGCTAAATCCAAACTTTCATGGTGGCCCTATGAAAAATAAATTTTGAAAATTAAAAAATTATTGAAAATTTTGATTTTTGGGGAAAATTGTCGTACAAATGACATGGATGATGATGTCAGTGATGGTGTGAACCCGTACCAGTGACATGGATTGACATGGTCCATGGTGGTAGGACAAGGGTTGTGGCATGTTGGTGATAGAGCCCGCAAGTGACGGGGGTGGCCACACTAGCAAAGGAGGTTACGAGCCCAAATGAAGGCAATTTTGAATCAATTCATTTGAAACTGTAACCAATGGGTTTGTGTTGCATTTCCCCCACCAAAACCATGAGTGGTAAGTGGTTATGGGCCCATGGGAGAAATTAAGTCAAGTTCTAGTTGTTATCCCATAACCAATCTCCATTGTTGATCTTGGATTGACATTAGGGAAGTTGCACGCCAGCGGGGGGTTGTTGTTGGAGGTGGGACCCCACCTATCGTTGCAACCAATTCGGAGGCGCTAGGTGGAAGGTGACAATAGAGGTGAGACCCCCTTGTCCCATCAATGGTCTAGATGGTGCTAGGTGGTCCATCAGGTATAGATGGTGCCCACAAACAAATGAAAGGAAAAGGAAAAAGGTAAAGGGCCACAGAGGATGACATGGCAGGCCAAGGAGACAATGATGGTGACATGGCTACATTACAGGATTCCATGTGGACACTAGTGCCACATCATCAGGCACATGTCATCCATGTGAGCAAGGATGACATGTCAACAAAGATAAAGGCATTTTTTTAAATTTCCAGAACCAAAATTTTGTTTTGGCCATAACATAAGCAGATTTGCTCATATTTCAAGTGAAATTTTGGGGATAGGTACATAGTGTCAAGGGCTATAAAAGTGTCAGTGAAGGCCATTGGTTGATTTTGCTCCAAATTTTCAAAAATTGCAAATTATGAGTTTTTGAATAACAATATGGTACTTTTTGATAGAGGTCCTATTGCTAACAAAATTTTTACAATGAGTCAAGGAAGTAGACATGAAAATATGTAGTGGAGCATTTGGCCAAATTCCAAGGGGTTTGGAATGGAAATGCGAAAACATGTTGAAATCTATTATTCTATGAGACATTTGGGGGATTTTTTCGATTTTCAAAGAACGGACCCCAAATCACGAATTCGTAAAAATAATATTACTCGACATTTTACCTCAGCAAGCCATCCAACTTTTTCTTAGTAAAGATTTCGCAGTGTTACTCCATTTGAGATATTTGTTTCGGCTATTTTAACTAAAATGTGAAGAAAATGTAAAAAGGGCCAAGTTGACAATTCGAGATGGATGCATAAAATGATTGAAGCATTTGATCAGTGATTTGGAAGTTGTTGTATACACACAATCAAGAATTCTATTTGCGCTAGATGCAAACGTTTTCCTGGTTTTTAAATTTTCTTCTACAGGTAGTAGAAGTTGGTGCCTGAGCTTAATTGCACTAGGGAGAAAGGTACACAAATAGGGAAAAATTGACAAATTCAGAGAGCCATAACTTTCAACGCAGAACTCAAAATGAGGCACGAGTACAATCCTTAGAAAACTAATTCTAAAGGCTCAGAATTTGGATTAGTGCGTCAATATTCTTCATAAATTGAAATGAAGGACTTGTAGCCTAATTAATGAAAAACTTATAATATCCAAAATTTCCAAAATTGAAAGGTACTACAGATATGGGAAATGAGATGTTTTCCAACATCGTTACTAATATGCATAATGTTTGCAGTGTCATTGTTACTTTCAAAACAGATCAAACTCAATATTGAAGAGCATATATGGAAGATGCATAGAGAACCTACAATCTTGAAAGGATTGAATACCAACTTAGGTAATGAAGAGACAGACTTCAATGGACATAGAAACATAATGGAGCCAAGAGAGTTGGTAGAAACTATGAAGAGTTCGAGTATGGAAGTGCAAAGTTACATGGTTGATAATGAGAGGATAATAAGAGCCCACGAAGAAAAAATCATATAAACACACATCTTCTACAGAGTCACTCTAAATCAATTACAAAAACAAATTAAGAATGGATTTGGTTCAAGACATGGGGAGGAAGGCAGGCCTCATGTAAGGAGGGATAACTACAAAATATCTAGGCACTCAAGGAGTGCTAGTAGAACTCACATACAACATTACTCACCTACTTGTTCAACCAAGAAGTCATCTTCATCTAAAGAATCACAGAGTAGCCCATAGGTGTCCCATGTTAGGCATCAAAGAAGAACTGTTAGGCATCAGAGAAGAAGACATGTATTAGCCAAATTGCAAGGTGAGAGCCAAAAGCTTAAGCCACTAACTTTTGATGGAGAAAACAAAAGGAGGAAAAATGTTGAAGCTCGATTGCTTGGGATCGGGAAATATTTTCAATTGCATAATTATTCATTCAATCTGAAAGCTATGATTTCGATATGCCATCTATAGAGGAAGGCTTCTATGTGGTGGAACTAGCAAAAACAAGTCAAGCACATTAATAAAAATAGGATTTCTTGGAAACAATTTAAGCACTTCCAACAACAATATTTTGAGAGCATTATTGTGATAAAAAGATGCAAGAATTCTTTGATATTAAGCTCAGAAACATGACCGTGGAGGAATATGAGAAGAAATTATTGGAGCTACTAAGGTATGTGGACTTCGTCAAAGAAGAAAATGTCAAAATTCAGAAGTTCGTAAGTGGGTTGTTATCATTCTACATAGATAACATTTAATTTGATGAACCTAAGAATTTGGAGGAATCCATTAGGAAGGCCAAGTACTTGTATGAGCATAACAAAGGAAGAGTAGCGGTCTTGAAGTCTTGGAGAGATAAGAAGAATGATAAGATGGATCAAAGGAAGAAAGGATTCAAGCCATCTTTCTTCGGGAATAACTCTAACACATATCAACAAGGTTGGTTAGCTCATACTGAGTCCAAGATGGCAGAGTCTTTGGGGAAAAGAGAAAGACAACAAATTAAATTTTGGAGATGTAAGGGGAATCATATGTACATGGATTGTCCTCATAAAGCAAATAGAATGAGGGTTATGCACAATATACATGAAACTACTACAGTGGAATATGTGAACATAAATATTTCAAGGATATACGCAAGCTTGGAAGATCAATCCCACATGATTGAAGAAGAAGGTAGGATTACCAATCAACTTGTTGCTATTTTAATTGATTCTAGAGTGAGAAATAGCTACATTGATCCTAAATTATTTGAAATATTTCATTTAAAAAAAAGTAAGCATGAGAGATCATGGTTGGTTCAGCAAGCCATTGGGACCAAAAGGAAGATTAATGAAATTGTTAAATGTTGTCTCATAGGCCTGAATGGAGTGAACACCATTGCAAATATGAATATCATACAATGGGGATCATATGATGTCTTCCTTGCAACTAAAGAGATGCTTCAGAAAGGAATGTCAATTGTTTGTAGTTCATGTGGAAGAGTTAGCCAATAATAAGAGTCCAAGTCTTGAAGACTTCTCAGTGTTGCAAGAATTTGAGGATGTATTTGGGAAAATACCATGTTTGTCACCAAAGAGATAGATTTATCTATTGATCTAATTCCTGGAGCTGCCCTAGTGTCCAAAACTCCCTATAGAATGAGCACACCAGAGTTAAATGAGTTACAAATGTAGCTAGAAGAGTTATTGAAGAAAATGTGCATACGCCCAAGTGTCTCACCTTGGGGAGCACTAATACTTTTTGTGAAAAAAAAAGATGGGATCTCGAGGTTGTATATTGATTTTAGGCAGCGAAATAAAGCTACAGTAAAAATCAAATATCCTCTACCTAGAATTGATTATCTCTTTGATCAACTAAAGGGAGCAAGGATGTTTTTCAAGATAAAACTAAGATCAAGGTACCATTATGTAAGGATCAATGATGAAGATATTAACAAGACAACTTTTAAAACCAAGTTTGGGCACTATGAGTTTGTAGTGGTGACATTTGAGCTGACAAATGCACCAACCACCTTTATCTGCTTGATTAATGGTACATTTAGAAATTACATGGATAAGTTTGTTATTGTTCTCTTGGACATACTACTATATTCCGAGTTAGAAGAAGCACATGAACATCACTTGAGGATGACGCTACAAGTGTTAAAGGGGCATCAATTGTATGTTAAGTTGAGCAAATGTTCTTACCAAAAGAAGATCCATTATTTGGGGCACATAATTTCAAAAGAAAAGTAGTAGTGGATCCAAATAATATTGAAGTCATTAGAAGATGGCCAACACCAAGAAATGTTATAGAGGTTAGGTCATTCATGAGGCTTGTTGGATATTATAGGAGATTTATAAAGGGACTCTCCAAGATTGCACAACCTATCACTTCTTTGCAAAAGGAAGGGATTAAATTTGAATGGACTTCCAAATATGAAGAGAGTTTCCAACTTTTGAATAAATTGTTAACAAGTGCATCTATTTTGAAGATTGTTGGTCCAAATGAAAATTTTGTAGTATGCACCGATGTATGCAAATAGGGACTTGGTGGAATCATTACTCAAAATGGACATGTCATCTGCTATGAGTATATGGACATGTCCTTTGCTATAAAGAGTATAAGAAGATATATTTAAAAACTTTGGAAGATTATCGGAGGATATGTTTAAAACTTTGGAAGAGTAAAGTTGGAACAAGATGGAATATTGATGTATAAAAACATATTTTATGTTCTTGATTCAAGTGAACTAAAAAATTTGGTGTTAAAAAACACGCATAGTGTTCTATGCGTTGGACACCTAGGTTCCAAAAAACCATTACAACAATAAAAAGTCAATACTTTTGGCTAGGGATGGAAAAAAATGTGGTTGATTACATAGCTAGATATACAAATTGCCAATGAGTGAAATTGAGTAGACACCCAACAAGTTTACTACGACCATTGTCAATTTTAGACTGAAAGTGGGAGGTAATCACCATTGATTTCATCACTAAGTTGTTCAGGACAACAAGGCAACATGATTCAATAATGGTAGTAGTGGATACATTGACAAAGGCTACCCATTTTATTTGAGTCAAGTTGAGTCATAAAACATCGAACATTGCAGAAATATGTATGAAAAAAATTGTCAAATCATTTGGAGTGCTTAAGGCAATTGTGTCAAACACAAATCCAAAGTTTACTTCAAATTTTTGGAAGGGATTATTCAAAAAATTTGGCACAAATATGAACTTTAGTACAACATATCATTCACAAACAAATGGACAGATAGAGAGAGTCAATCAAGTAATTGAAGATATGCTAGAAATATATGTAATGGATAAACCATCAAAGTGGGAAAATTATTTGCATTTGGTTGACTTTGCCTACAACGATGGGTTTTAAGCCTCATTGAAAATGAACCCATTTGAATCTATATATTGTAGAAAATGCAATACTCCAGTGAACTAGGACAATTCAACAGACATAGTAGTATTTGGGTCTAAGATGCGTAAGGAAATGAAAGAGCAAATGGTAAAAATCAAATAGAATTTGAAAACAACACAGGACACAAAAGAGTTATGCCGATAAACGCAAGGTAACCAAAGATTTCCAAGTGGAAGAACATGCGTTTTTGAAAGTGAAGCCAAAGAAAGTTCAATAAAGTTGGAAAGTTGCACCAAGTTGATAGCAAGATTTTGTGGACCATTTGAAACACTAGATAAGATAGAACCAATAGCATACATATTTGCATTGTCCACATCCATGAAAATGCATAATGTGCTTCATGTGTCTTTATTGAAAAAATATATGCATAATCCTAACCATGTCATTGATTGGACTTTGAATCAAGTGGAGCGCGAAAGAGACTTTCATGTGGAACCAATGTGTATCTCAAACCGAAAAATCAAGGTGCTCTAGAACATTGTCATCGAGCAAGTTAAGGTTTAGTGGACCAGTCACAACCCCGAGGAGGCGACATGGGAGCTAGAAGATGCCATATGGAAGGTGTACCCACAACTATTTTGAAATTTTTGTGCAAATCAATTTTGAATGTAAAAACATCCTATATATATCTTATGCCTATATGGTGACGTGCATTGAGGACAGTGCTAAGTTTAGGGGGAGGGAATATAACACCCCAGTTTTGATCCCCGGAGTTGTAATGTAAATATACATAAGTGATAAAAATTGACAACCAAACAAGATGGTTGAGGGCCAAGCCTTGTAAATATTGTATATCGAAATTATTAATAATAATACATCACCCATTGAGCCCCCAGGGGCAGCTCAATTGGCAAGTGTTGTGATACGAAGTGTTATGTCCGATGAAGTTCCTAGTTCAAATACCCCCGATTTACTGATGCCAACAGAAGGAGCATATGTATGGCACCTGGAGGATATAGTGGTAGCAGTGAGAATCGACCATGTGTCATGCAAGTACGAGACTGGCCTAGTTGTCGATTCTGCCACTGATAAAGATAATAATAATAATAATACATCACCCATTGTAGACGACAGGGACGAAAATGATGGGGGTCAACGACTCCACAAGAAAAAACAAGGGGCTCAAAGGGCCAAGTCCTAAAAATACATTATTTTATAATAACCCAAAGACCTTACCTCAGCTTATGTAAAGAGCATGTCAAGTTTGGAACACATGCCAAGGCATTGGAGGGAACAATGTGGAGTAACATGCTGCTAGTTCGAGCCATGCATACTTAATCTCTAGTATTGGGGGTGTTATCCATTATTTTGTCCATTCTAGTGTGATTCAAACTACAATGGAGAGGGAGTTAAGCCTATAACAAAGGTCGATTGGACATTGTATGCAAACTCTGTTGGGAGATTTGTTCATTAGCATGAGTCAATGCATTGTTGAAGACTCCAATTACAATTGGAAATCATAAAGCTCGAGCCCCAACGTTGAGTGTTGAGATACCTGGACAATCTACATTGGAGCCCTGAAGGGTATGAAGACTCTTGAGGCACTGGGTGGCAAAGAAGGGGATCCCACCTTGGGTTGTGCAAATCGAAGAAGAGATTTGGGTGGTTGGAATGGCTGTAAAAGTTAAGTGCTTGTGAAATTGTTGGGTAATTTGTCTAAGTGAGGGGGCTATAGCCAATTTTAAAACCTTGTTTGTCCTTATGGACTCATAGCCTTAGCTCGAGGGTGGCTTATTGTAGAAAGAACTAGGGTAACAAGGAATACCCCACATCTGCAGCCAATTGTATAATTATTCATTAAAGATAAGTATTTTTGTGTTGTTTGTTGTTATGTTTAGAAAATATTATGCATGTGTGACTATGAATGGTTTCATAAGTTGTGCACGGGCACCAGTATCAATTTTGCATGCATATGCCTTCATATAACATGATAGAGAACAAATGGTATCAAAGTTGTGTTATTATGGTGAAATTGGTGGAAACTAGAAGAAATTTCCGAGTACCCTGCCATACCAACAGGCACAAGGGTGGTTGGATATGTTACAAGCATAGCCGTGAAATTTGTAATAACAAATTGCTACAGTGACAGTAAAATTAAGATTCACCATATGTTGTATCATAAAAAAATATAGTTGAATTGACATTCTATAGCAATCCCAAAGATGAACATGGAAACGATAGCTTGAAACCAAGGGCAGAATAAAGTTTTCCATACACAACAGTTCATTGTAATGCATTATCTCGCACTTCTAGTAAACTTCCAACCTACCTGTGACTCAAAAAGACTCAAAAGAATACAATCCAAACCAAATCAAATCAAATAAAAAGTCCTGAAGTTAAGCTGAGGAGACAAGATAATCATATGTAGAAATAATATTTTAAATTATGTGATTTTGAAATAAAGTCTTTGTCAAGGATCACTGAAAATCTTAGTTAACAATATTTACTGAATGCTGGTGCAGAAATAAGATGGGCGGAGATCAATTATCAGAGTGGAACATTTTTTTTAAACTTAGGTTCAAACATTGCTATGAAAATATGTTCCATAAATAGTGAAAATAAGAGAAAGATATAATCAATAAAACATTTCAATTCATCCAAAGCATTTCCCCAATAGATTCATCAAATTCATCATTCTCAATTTCAACAGGCATCTTTGATTGGCCCAAGGTGTACGATGAATCAGGTACAACTTCCCCAATATTCAAGTGCAAGAACACAGCAACCATGAAGAAAACCAAAGGCATCAAGTACTATTAATCAAGTTTTAAAAAAATACAATCCATTCCAGCTTCACAACATGACACTTTCATGTAAACTTGGGTTCAAACTTTGCTATGAAAAAATGTTCCATGACTAGTGAAAATACGAGAGATATAATCAATAAAAAAATTCAACTCATCCAAAGCATTTCCCCAATTGATTCATCAATTCATCATTCTCAATTTCTACAAACATCTTTGATTAGCCCAAGGTAGACAGTGAACCGGGTACAACTTCCCCAATATTCAGCTCACAACAACTATGAAGAAAACCAGGTACTATTAAGCAAGTTTCAAATATACATTAATGTTGTCAAAGTCGTTCAATCTTTCTGATTGATTGTAGCAAAGTTCAAAAAGCAACATATCAGACATTCTCCTTCCTATTTAAGGACTTACAATCCCATTCCAACTTCATGGCATCACACTTTTGTGTAAACCAAACACCAGATTAGTATATGTATTCCATAAAAGGAAATAAAGAAATCAAAGGGTAAAAAAACTTTAACATTTAGAAGAGAACATATTATAAAGAAAGGGACGGGCACTTACTGAATACAAAAGCTTAAGATACACAACACATACAAAATGATCCAACTAAAAACAAATACAGATGGAGAGGTAGACAGAAACAACATATAAAGTAAAGTGTATTATAAATTTGGTAATTGCAAAACTACAAACACAGTCACAAAAGGTTGGCCTCATACAAACTTTGAAAGAAATGCCAATCACAAATGGTAAAGAAAGAGCAATTGCAAAATGTCTTCCAATATCTCAGCACTCTCAAAATTTAAATCAGAAAGAATTCTCCCCCAAGTTACATAAGTCACATCCACAGGCAGACATTTTGTATCATCAAATAACTAGAATGGAATCCCATAGCTTGAAGAGAATGTACTTCTTCAAGCAATCAATAGAACCACATTTAGTATTGAACTTTAACAGATATCAACCATAGAAAGAAATAGAAAAATCATATTGGCATTTGGTAAAGGCAAAAACAAGCATAAACTAGTTCCTTCAGGTCAGTAAAGGACCTGCAGAGTTTCCTATTCATATATGATGTGTAATGAAAATGTTATAATAAAATAAGAAATACCAATTAAACAGCAGTTGCTAGAGTTTACATAGAATTTCTGAAGAGAATGAGTTGCCTTCTTGACATTTAGCCACCCGAGGAATAAGGGTTTATACTTAGACCCTTGTCCCATTACAAAGAAGGTACGAGTAACTAGCCCTTGAGATTACATTCTCTCCCATAATTCAACAAAACTGAAGGACGTTTAACAAATTATTACAAATTCACCAGTGCCTATCTGTCGTGGAATTTGATACTAATGACCCACAATAGGCTAAACTAATGACCCACAATAGGCTAAACTCTCTTCTAATATAGACTATATATAATGACTGAAACTACGTACCATCTAAAAAAGTATATACTCATAGTAATACAGGTTAATGAGTCACTGAAAACCTTCGCGTTTTAAGAAACCTGCATTGCACAATCCAACTTGTTAAATGTATGCTTAGATTTAACTTTTTGCTTGCAGCATTTGCAGAACTATTGCACAAAATCTTAGACACAAATGGTCTTAGTAACAAAAGGCTAGAATGTGAAATTCAAACTTGAAAGGGCACTATTTTGCTAAAGCATACAACACTGTCAATATAGTTTGTTTTTCAAAAGTTTGATTTTCTTGCCAACTTTATAATAATTGGAACCTTTGTACCCTCCTAAACGTGTAAACTAAACTAGAGTTTCGTATAGGAAACAATACCAAATGGATTGGATACTGTCTCTGCGGAAGAATGATTCCTAAGATAGGTCATGACAGAGCCTTCAGAAACTGCAAATAATTAAGCTGCATATCTGGCAAGCAAACATTTAACAAGCAGGCATTGCACTTATCATACACTAGAAGATCATGAAACTTCATGTGTATAGATTTTAACAGAAAAAAATGTGCATCATTGTTATATCCATTCTAAGTTTGCACGTGTATAACTTACCTACACAGCAGCTTCATTCTTTGGTTTCACTTCACTGGCAACATTTGGTTCCTTGATTTTTCCCACCAAAGCTCACAGTACAACATTAATCTACACGGCGGCTTCCATCTTTGGCTTCTCTTGAGTAGCCACGTTTGGTTCCTTCAGTTTCCCAGCAAGCAAAGCCACAAGTTCCTCACTTAAATTGCCCTTTTCAAGTATGTCTCGAAAGAGCTTCTTGGCCTCCTCAGCTCTCCCTTCTTGACCAAACCCCTCTGTTAGTATATCATATGTACCAACATCAGGGTTCTGGCCTCCATCCACCATCCGTTGAAAGAGTTTTTGGGCTTCATCAAATTTGCTTTCTTTGCATAAAAGACCAAACCATTTATTATAAACGGTAACATCTGGCTTTAGACCAGCTTCTATCATATTGGCAAAAATTTTCAAGGCTCCTTCCATCTTACCCTGCTTAGTAAACTCATTAATCAACATCGTATATGTGACTGAGTCAGGTTCTCTGTGTTCGGTCACCATTTCCTCCAATAACTTTTCAGCTTCCGCAAACATACCCTCTTTGAAGTAGGCATCCAGCAACGTGTTATACACACAAGCATCTGGAATGCAACCCTTTTCAGCCATGGATCTAAAGAGCTTCTCAGCCTCCTGTAATTTTCCCTGAGTAATGTAACCACTAATGAGAATGGTATATGAGGTGGCATTGGGGCCCAAATTATTCTCCGGCAACTTGTCCAGATACTGGAGGGCCTCCTGCAGCTGGCCGGTCTTGCAGAAGCCGTCCATCACAGCATTATACGACATGACAGTCCTCTCGAACTTCTCCGGAATGAAGTGAAAAACGTCCAAGGCCTTGTAAATCTCCCCTGCCTTGAAAAACCCCCCAATCAAATTACAAAAAACTGGCTCACTAAATATGGAACCCCTTCTTCTCATTTCCATATAAAGCTCCTCGGCCTGCTGCATAGCACCCCCCTTGCAGAAACCCTCAATAGTTGCAGCATATGTTGGTGGATCGGCCCCGTGGCACTTCTCCAGCATTTCGGTGAAAAGCCTCATGACCTCCTCATACTTGTGGAGTCTAAAATGGGCCTTCATCAAATGATTGAATGTCACATTACTGGGTGTCATTTCAGCGTCATATATGGTCTTAAGCATGTCGAAGGAGGCATCCATGTCCAGTTTTTCACAATGGGTACTCAAAACTATATTGTATGTGACGAGATTGGGAATAACACCAGATTGCTTCACGAAATTAAACAGGGAAACCACATCAGCGTGTTCACCTGCTCGGTGGAGGGCGCCGAGGACGGAGTTGCAGGTGAAGACGGTGGGGCGAATCCTGGAGAACATGGCTGCCTTCACGCCCTCTATCGCCTCCTGCAGCTTCCCCGCCCTGCACAGCGTTTGGATACGATTGTGGAGGCTCAGCCTGTCCCCCACGAGCACGTTTATCGACTCTGGAAGCTTAGGGTTTCTCTGCGCCTCTTGCCGAGCGTAATCGCGGTTACGCTGCAGTGCACTCAGGGGAGGATCGATCCGCAGCTTCCTCTTCCTCCGCCGCCTCTCCGCCGCCGCGTCCAGTGCTGCCTGAGACATCACCACGCTCCGCATGGTCCTCCGCCCACTACTGCATCTCTCATGCACTAACAACGACCATGACCCCGCCTTCGCCTTCAACAACAGCCTCCTGTAAATCCCCATGCCTCCTGCTGCTGCTACTCTCCCAAACAAACCTAAACCCTCTCACAACCCTTAAGTTGATACGGGATTTGACTTTATATAGACGGAGAGGAGGAAAAAGACATCGGGGTTGGAGGATTAATTTGTATGTAAATAGCGTTAGGCAAGGGGTCACCCGTTCAAGAGGGGTATGTATTGCGTGGTGGTTGTACGGAGGGTAATTTTGTTTCAATTAATAAGGATTTTTAAATATCAATTGGATGGGTAGTAACTTTTAAAAATTAGATTATTATTTTAAATATCAATTCGATGGGTAGTAATTTTTTAAATTAGATTATTATTTGATTGGTAGTAACTTTAAAATTAGATTATTATTGTTTATATATATATTATAGTTATAAATGTAAAAATAAATTAAGATAAATAAATATTTATATAATATAAATAAAAATTGTTAATTATAATAAATATTTGAAAAAAACATATAAAATGAGTAATATGAAATAGTGTAACTGAAATATACATCATTAATTATTGCATTATAACATATAATGTAAGAGATCAATTTTTTTTAAGTATATATTTGTTATAATTTAATTCAATATCATGTATTAATTTCTTCATATTAACAATTGGATTTCAAGGATTTTGTTCTGTAAGGTGACCAAGGTTCGAAACTTGTGGTAGTCATGAGGAGACACCCAAAAAAATTCAATCATGTTAAAGGTTGGTGTGGTCTAGGTTGGGTGTGATCCCCGGGTGATTTTAACAACTTAGATGTCCCTGGGTCATGGTTTCTTAGACCATAGGCTAGTCCCGTAGGTAACATACATGCTAACAAACAAAAAAAGAAATGTGATCCCTTTTAGTGTTTGATAGATCCAGATTTAAGATGGATCTATGTTGATTTAATTTTTTAGATGTTGTCAGGGACATATGTAGCTATTTATTTTTTATTTAATGTTTTTGTTGTCGCATAACATTACGTGACAACATATTCCCCATATTGGGCTACAAATCACCTCACTACTCTCAGTGCAATTATGAAGGCTATCATGTTCATAACAAATATAAGGGGATTTGGGTGCTTTTAAGAGATGTTAATACTAGCATACTCCAAAGCGAGAGAAAGGGAACACCAAAGTGAATTTGGGTGGTCATGTTGTTCAAAGATAAGGGCATTTTGGCTTTTGATGGAAGATGAATACTTTAAAAGGTATTCGAGCGGGGGTAAACCTAAATGGATGTATAGTGGGAGGATGTGGCGCAGGAGGTCATGAGATACTCGTTCATCATTAAATCAACCCCAATTAGTGTTTGTAATGGAACTTTCAATCACATTACAATGGTGATACATAAAGAGAATCTTCCACTATTGGATTAGTAAGAAATAGAGGATCATTATTATGTATTAGAGCATTTTCATGTGTCGTTGGTACAATCCAATTATACGTTGGAAACCACCAGTTTAGTTGAAATCCATAGTCCAAAGCGCACAAGAGGGTCATAAATTTAACGATTCACATTAATGATGATTCATTGATGATATGTAAATTGTCATGGATATTCCACTGGAACAACTCAATACAACATAACTTATAATATTCTGAAATCTTAGATTATGCAGATTAATTCTTCTTAGATCCCAGATTAATTTATTACTAGCTTTGCTTGAATTTATGAAAATAATTGAAGATGAAAATGAAAGAACAGGCAAAATATACACACCATCCACACAATTGAACACAAGATGTATCATGGGAAACCTAATACGGGAGAAAACTCAACTAGAAGGTGAGGCCTATGCTCTGCTCTATTTTCTTCAGTTATGGAAAGCAAGTACAAAGAAAGAGGCACTCCCTATGGAGTTGTCTTCGACACTGGCCCGAATCGTTGTTGCAGAGTCTCCTACCTCCTCTGTTATGCTATCAAAATACCACTCCTTTGATGATTTGTTGAACTATGGAACAAGTACAATACAAAAGAATGGAACCCTTTCTCCTCCTAGTAGTTTGGCATTTAACATAGCTTGATAGCAGGTTAGGGTTTTGACTTCCTCAACCCTCAATTAGTGATCAGGTTTGGACCTAAGTCTAGAATATTTTTTAAATTCTACATGTGGCTAGCCCCATTTGTGTGATTAATGGGGGTTGACATGGCATCTACTCGTACCATGGTGGTCAACAAGGTAGGTCAACTTGCGGGAGGCATAACTTTTATATATGAGCTCCAATTGAGGTGGTTTACACATCGTTGGAAATGTCTCAGAGTGTAGAACACCATTGAGAGTGTGCACATAAGTTTCAAACATTGTAACCCCCAAAATTGTCATTTAATGCCTCAAAATGACTCCAAAAGGTTTCGGACCCCAATTTTCCAAACAGGGACTTGTCACTAAAATGGCCCTGCAAGTTGATTCCTCCAATCTTTTCCACCCATAAAGTATCAAGATAGATGACAAATTGTATGATGATCCAATATGGATCATACCTCTCCATTTACAGAGGCTTTTGGTCCCCAAAATATTTACTAATCGAGATGAGGAAATTTTTCCTCTACCTTCTCCCCGGAGTACCATTTTTCTTTGCCTGGAAGTTGTTCTTTCAAGCCAATCTGCTAAAGGTCAAGTTGCCCCTATCCTATAGTTCTAGACTTCCTCTGAAAGATTGTTTCTTCTTCCAACTCTGCTTGAACATCTAGTGCTAAGTACTCTATGGTATGTAAGACCTGCTCCACCTCTTGATCCAACATTGAAGGCTCATAAAGTTTCAAATTCTCCACATTCACTACCGAGTAAATGTACATGTATGGGGGTAGACTGAGTTTGTAGGCATTATCTCCCACCTTCTCCAATACCTCAAAAGGACCATACTACATAACCTTGATCTTCTTACCAGGGCCCTATAGTCTTTCCTTATTTAGTTGTAACCAAACTCTTTCTCCCATTTTAAATGACTCCTTGGTTTTGTGTTGATCATGTCTAGCCTTATATTTTTCATGTGACTTCTTCAGTGTCTCTTGTACTGGCAAATGCATCTGTCTAATATTTTCAATAAAATTCTTTGATTTCAATGCTTCTCGTGTGATGTCTTCCCTCATTCATCCTTGTTGTTCATATACAACATCCAAGGGTGAAGGTGGGAAATACCCAAAGCAAGTTTCGAAAGGGCGCTTGCCAGTAGAAGTGTGGACTAATTTATTATAAGAGTGTTGAATATAGATCATATTTTCATCCTAGGTCTTCAGATGCTTTTGATTGTAACCCCTCAAAAGTTGCACCAACGTCCTATTGACTACTCTTGTCTGCCCATATGTCTGTGGATGGAATGTTGTAGATCTCTTCATATTCATGTCCATCTTCTCCCAAAGTGTAGTCCAAAAAGCATTGAGAAATTTGGTATCCATGTCTGAGATGATGCTTCTTGGTATCCCAAAGTACACCTAGACTTGTTCAAAGAACATGTTTGTTGCATCTTGYCATTTGATGGTCTTTTTACAAGGCATAAGAATGCACATCTTGTTGAACGTGTCAACTACCACAAAAATATTGTCATGTCCCTTCCAAGTTGTTGGTAAACCACCCACAAAATTCATGGAAATGTTTTCCCAAGGTCGAGTGGGTACATGTAAGGGATGATATAGAACTTGCTTTCTATTACTGGGCTTGATGGTACAACAAAGTATGCACCCTCTAATATATCGTGCTACATCTTCTTGCATTATGGGCTAGTACACATACGTTCGTAAGTTAACAATTGTGTTCCCAACACCAAATATCCTGCAACCTTGGAAGTGTGAGCCTATCCAATGAGTTGCAATATTTCTCCTTTAGGAACACAGAGCTTGTCTAGCTTGTAGAATAACCCATTTTGGAAATGATAGTCAACCTTATTGTCACCTTCTTCTACATGACTTTGGCTATATAGTTGTTGAAACTCCTCCTTGAAGTCCTCAACTTATATGCATACCTCTTTATATGCATCATGGGTAAAAGGCTCCATGTGCATAAGAGTTCCCAAAGTTGTAATCTTGGATGTGGGTGTCCTTGAAAGCATTTCCACCAACTTACCAGTGTTGCCCTTTTTATACTTCATGACTAGATGAAATTGTTTCTAAACCCCATCCACTTGTAATATTTGGTTAGTTGAAGCTTACTTTGGACCTGCAAATACAATGGTTGGTGATCTATGTGGACAATGGTTTCATTTCCCATTAGATAGTGCTTCCATTTCTTAACAACTTGAATCAGGGCATAGAGTTTCTTATCATATATAGGATAGTTCAAAACTCCCCCATGAAGCATCTCATAATGATAACATAATGACTTACCTCCTTGCATCAAAACTACTCCCATAGCATACCCACTTGCATCTGTCTCCACTTTGAAGGGCTTCTGCAAGTTAGGCAATGCGAGAACTTGTGCTTGACTGATCTTTCATTTTAGCTCATCGAAATATTTTTGTTGATTCTTTCCCCACTAGAAACTCATATTTCTTGTTTTTATGGCATGGATTGGTGCAACTGTGAAGTTTTTATGAAACCTACATGAAGAACCTAGCTAGTAGAAATTCACACAAAGCTTGCAAAAGAAAGAGAGGGAGAGAAAATAATGAGAGAAAGCATAATGAATTGTATTGATTCTTAATCGATACTATTTCCACACTCAACGAGTGAATAATTTACAATAGATATAAGCTACATGAGTAACTAATGTGCCATAGTAGTGATTTAGAAAGATTTGGATACTCACTGACAAAAACTGGAATGAACCTCTACCTAGACCTAGTTAATTGGCCATGCAGTCATCAGTTAATTGAATGACATGAGTGGAGTGGAGAGAAACACATGCATGCACATGACATGTGCCCTCCTTGTCTCATGCATGTGATAAAACTGAGGTTGTCATGCATGACTCTATTCTACTAGTCTAAGTGAAGTGTAATTGTGTCAAGACCAAGTAGTCTAACTAAAGTGTGACTAAGACAAGACTAAAGAGGATATAGTGCCCTATTTTAGTGGGGGATATTCTCATCTATGGATAGCACCCTCAACATTAGACTAGTAAACTTAGGAAAAAGTGGGTGTGAGTGTGAAATATCTCCAATGCCCCCCCCTGAACACTACTAGGGTGTAAATGAAGAATGGGTCAAGACAAGAAACTATGTTAGGTACCCATTTTACAATGCATCTAATGAATAAACATTGAAAAAAGAGAAAAGAGGGAAAACCTCGTGGGAAACACCCCCTCAAAGTACAATGTTGAAAAATAAGAAGGACAACTGCTAGGCAATCGTGTCCTTCACTCCACAGAGACCTCACAGTTGTGCAAGTTTTTTCTCTGTCAATATTTTGTTGAAGATGTAGATGTATGCATGGATCTAATGAAGTAGATGCAT
>SNQJ01S0005747.1:189577-203505 GCA_010110895.2 Picea sitchensis
GTGTGACTAAGACAAGACTAAAGAGGATATAGTGCCCTATTTTAGTGGGGGATATTCTCATCTATGGATAGCACCCTCAACATTAGACTAGTAAACTTAGGAAAAAGTGGGTGTGAGTGTGAAATATCTCCAATGCCCCCCCCCTGAACACTACTAGGGTGTAAATGAAGAATGGGTCAAGACAAGAAACTATGTTAGGTACCCATTTTACAATGCATCTAATGAATAAACATTGAAAAAAGAGAAAAGAGGGAAAACCTCGTGGGAAACACCCCCTCAAAGTACAATGTTGAAAAATAAGAAGGACAACTGTTAGGCAATCGTGTCCTTCACTCCACAGAGACCTCACAGTTGTGCAAGTTTTTTCTCTGTCAATATTTTGTTGAAGATGTAGATGTATGCATGGATCTAATGAAGTAGATGCATCAGTGAGATGTCCTTATATATCCACTTTCTTTTATTGGAAGGAAGAATATTCAAATCCCCTTCATTCATGGAAGTTTTCTAATACAGATTTCCTTCAGCCTCTGCATATGCATGAGGGTTAGATACTGGAACTATGTAATGTATGCACATTATTGGTTTTGTGGCTATGAGCACATGTGGATCTCCCTCAAATTGGGATCTCATCCTTCTAGGATCGGTAGGATCATCCGCAAGATAATCGTTTGTCGATAGGATGGATTGTGCCCATTTGGGTCTTTGATTTGGCTCATCATTTGCATGCTCAAGATCTTCTTAATCTGATTCAGTAATCAGATATGAAATCTGGTCTTATCGGAAGGAGACACCATCTTGAATTTATGGAACAAGAGGATGTGCATAAGTCTTTGCATGTGGCTCATGAGATGTATGAGGGTTAGATACCAGAACTATGTAATGTATGCACATTATTGGTTTTGTGGCTATGAACACATGTGGATCTCCCTCAAATTGGGATCTCATCCTTCTAGGATCGGTAGGATCATCCGCAAGATAATTGTTTGTCGGTAGGATGGACTATGCCCATTTGGGTCTTTGATTTGGCTCATCATTTGCATGCTCAAGATCTTCTGAATCTGATTCAGTAATCAGATATGAAATCTGGTCTTATCATAAGGAGACACCATCTCGAATTTATGGAACAAGAGGATGTGCATAAGTCTTTGCATGTGGCTCATGAGATGTATGCATGGGAGTCTCTAAATGTGGCTCATGAGATGCATGCATGGGAGTCTCTAAATGTGGCTCATGAGATGCATGCATGGGAGTCTCTTCAAACTAAGAAGCTTGTTCTTTCAGTAGATTTTATGTTGGATTTGTATTGCCAATATCCTACATGCATTCTTCACAATCTTCCTTTATCCCGAATAGGACCTCCAATTTGGTCCATACTTTGTCTGGACTTGAGAGTGATACAAAATGGTATTGTATTTCAAAAGAAACATACATGTAGATAAGTTCGGAAGCCATATCTTGTCTATTGAGAAAATGATATTTCTCATCAGCATAATCAGGCTCTACTTCTGTTTCCATGGTTATTCGATATAAGCCTCTACATCTAAGAAGAAATAGAATATTTGGATTCCATTCAAAATAATTGTGTGGCGTAAGAATTGATGATGACATAAATTCCATTATTTTTTACCATTGCAATCTTTTGTACCTGCAAATGAGTGCGTGTGTTGCCTTGCTCCTAACAAACTGTGGGATCTAATACCATGTGAAGTTTTGGTGAAACCTGCACATAGAACCTAGCTAGTGGAAATTCACACAAATCTTGCAAGAGAGAGAGAGAGAGAGAGAGAGAGAGAGAGAGAGAGAATAATGAATTGTATTGATTCTTAATCCATGCTATTTCCACACTCAAAGAGTGAAAATTTTACAATAGATGTAGGCTACATGAGTAACTAATGCACCATAGTAGTGATCTAGAGAGATCTAGACACTCACCGACAGAAACCAGAGTGAACTGCCACCTAGACCTAGTTAAATTGCCATGCAATCATTAGTTAATTGAATGACATGAGTGGAGTGGAGAGAAACACATGCATGCACATGATATGCGCCCTCCTGGATTCATGCATGTGATAAAACCGAGGTTTCCATGCATGGATCTACTCCACTAGTCTAATTGAAGTGTAACTGAGTCAAGACCAACTAGTCTAACTGAAGTGTGACTGAGACAAGACTGAAGAGGGTATGGCACCCTATTTTAGTGGGGAATATTCTCATATAGGAGAATATTATCATCTATGGATGTTTCCATCAACATTAGACTAGTAAACTTAGGAAAACGTGGGTGTGAGTGTGAAATATCTCCAACAACAACTTTTGCTAAAAAGGATGCTATGAAATTTCGTATGTATTGTGTTTCCCCAACAAAGCTCCTAAATTTAGTGAAAATAGTAGCAATTGGTTGTTTTATGATGGCCTCCATCTTTTTGGGATCTATCTTGAGCTCCCCTCGACCAATCATATACCCTAAATACACCAATGATTGCTGAGCAAACTCACATTTCTTGAGGTTGGTCAACAACATGTGTCTTTTCAGAGTCTCTAACACTTGCATGATAGGTGACATGAGCTCCTCCTAAGTAGAGCTATAAACCAATATATCATCCAAATACACTATAACAAATGAATCTAAATATGGACGCAACACATCGTTCATCAGTCTCATAAATGTAGCTAGTTCATTACATAAACTAAATGGCATGACCAACCATTCATACAAAATTTGCCTTGTCTTGAAGACAATTTTCCAAGTGTCTTCTTCTTTGACACGTACTTGGTGGTATTCTGATTTGAGATCAAACTTGGTGAAGTACTTGGCATGTTGCAACTGGTCTAAAAAATCATCGATCTTGAGTAGAGTGATTTTAAGCACAAGTCAGGATCTAGTTGCAAGAAAAAAATATACTAGAAAAATTGCAAGAAAGAGAGAGAAGAAAGAATGAAATAACACTCGGAAATAAAATATTGTTGAAGAACCAATTCAAATTTATCTTGTATATTAATGCTTGACATGAGTACAATATATAGACTCTCTAGGGAGAAAATCGTTGAGAAAACACAATGCACATAAGGTTGGGGTTCTTTTTGCATGCACTAATTAGATTTAGTCAATTCTTAACTAATCAATACCATGGGTCAATACCACGAGTCACTAAGTGGTAAATGACGGTAAATGATAAGTTGACTCCATTAATAATAAATGAAATGTGTGCTCCCTAAGGGGTTAAGTTATGCACATCTAATGCACATTAGTTGTCATCAATGTCATATGTTAGACTTGTTATAAATAGCACTGCTAAAAATAGGCAACCCCCTAAATTTAGGAATGGATAAAAATAGACATGGATGGCCCTTGAAAAGTGGAATGTTGTGCATGTACTCCAACACCCCCCCTGAATCACAACCTAGGAGTAGGCATGATGTATGAGTCCCAACAATTTTCAGCGATGTTAGGTACTCATTATAAACAACTTATGCAAAACATAATATGACAAAGGTGAGGTAAAAAGGGAAAACCCAATGGGAAGAACCCCCCCCCCCCTCAAAATATAATGCTACTACTAAGCAATTGCTATGAAGAAGGATGGTGTTGCAGATCAACAACCCCATCATGTATATGTCCTTGGATCTATCTTGTCCCATCGTATGAGAAGCCCTTTCCTACTAGTTGAACATTGTACATTCTTACAATAACAATGAGTGCTTGTGGAGTACCAAAAAACTGATAACTAGGTGTTTTTGAATTGGCAATTTCTCCCACCAGCTCACTAGTTTCCTGTAAAGTATTGTGTGTCCTCCCTAACTTGCAATTTGGATCTGAAATAGGTTGTTGATTCTCTTCTAAATTAGATTCTGAAATCTGATCCGAAGAATGTGTAAAATCATCTTGAAGATCTTCCTTTGGAAGAGGCGAAAAAGGTGCAACTGGTTCCTCCTGGAGTGTATGCAAGGGGCCTTCCTCGAACTTGTCATTTGATTTTTCTCTACTTTCTTCATTCGCATGTGTTATAAGAGTAACAGAATCAGATTTAGGAACAAAATGATAAAATGTATACAACTTGGAATGATGATCCACCTCCCCAACTACAACTCTAGAACCATCCGCAATCTATGAAATTATCGTTGAATATGAAGTGAACTCAACTCGCTTGCATGTACCTGAGTGCGTAATATGGTATATAGAGAGGAGATTGATGGAGAGAATTGGAACATGTAACACATTCTGAAATCTTCCATATTCAAGGTCCACACTCCCTTCTTCGCACACTCTCATAGGTGTTTTTCCGCCCATCAACATCGGAGGTCTAGTGCAAGGTACCAATGAAGAAAAATAATTCTTTGATGTAGCCACATGGTTTGAGGCACCTGATTCTAAGATCCATATATCATCTTATGAAGAAATAGTAGTCGAAACATGACCCTTACCTTGATCCTTTGGTGTCTTGTCTTCAGTCTTCTTCTTGACACTGTTCGGTATGCAATCTGCAAGGTTGTGTTGCTGAAGTAATTTCACCATAAGACCAATTATCTTCACCATACAATAACTCTTAGGATGAAACCCTTTGTTATAGTAGTTGCACTTTGTTCTCTCCTTGTTAGACTTTCCTCCCTTGGGGTTCAATGTCTCCTTAGAGGATTCATAGTTTTCTTCATCTATGTGATCAAGGTCCC
The DNA here is from genome assembly GCA_010110895.2 of Picea sitchensis. Lineage (NCBI taxonomy): Eukaryota > Viridiplantae > Streptophyta > Pinopsida > Pinales > Pinaceae > Picea > Picea sitchensis. Next base: position 194,246 of record SNQJ01S0005747.1, read on the forward strand.
TTGATGTCTACTTGTTCTTGTTGCTATCATCCTACACTGCAAGAGCACGAGCATTGTATCTCCTAAGAGCCCCCATTTGAATGAACTTATTTTTCTCATGAATGAGTGAGTCTATGAAGTCATCCACAGAGGGAATATTCCAATATTTTCCCATATAAAGCCTTGTAGTTTGGAAAGAAGAAATAAACATAGAATACTCGGGCCCTAGCTTTGAACGAATTGAGAGGATAAGTTGCTCCTCTTTTCTATCAATGCCACAAGATTTAGCCTTTTGAAGCAAAGTATTTAACTTGGAAAAGTAGTCTTGTAGGGTCTGGAAGTTTCTTGGGATCAAATATATGAACTCATTCTTCAATATATGTCCTCTTAGTTCATCCTACTTGCCAAATAATCCATCCAAATTAGTCCATACTTCATTCCGAGTTGAACAAGCTTCAACATGAAAGAGCAAGTCTAAAGAGACGGACAAACATATAATCCCATAGGCCTCATCCAATCTATTGAAGTACTTTGCCTTTTTTATAGCTGAATTGTGTTCAACTTTTGTTCCCATAGTGACCCTGTAAAGCTCCTTACTTCTTAGTAGAAGTATAATCTTGGGTTTCCATTCAAAGTAATTGAATGGGGTAAGAATCATTAATGTAGATGGTTATTCCATTCTTTTTGGGTTGTTCAATCTTTGAAAAACCTGCAATATAATGTTATTTTTCCTCACAATCAACTCTAGTGCTCTAATACCATGTAGGATTTTAAGCACAAACCAATATCCAGTTGTGAGAAAAAAATATACTAGCAAAATTGGAAGAAAAAGAGAGAAGAAAGAATGAAATAACACTCAAAAAGAGATTATTGTCGAAGAACCAATTCAAATTTCTTTTGTGTATTAATGCTTGACACGAGTACAATATATAGACTCTCTAGGGAAAAAATCGGGGAGAAAAAACAATCCACATAAGGTTGGGGTTCTTTGTGCATGCACTAATTAGATTTAGTCAATTATTAACTAATCAATACCATGGGTCAATACCACTAGTCACTAAGTGGTAAATGATGATAAATGATAAGTTTGACTCCATTAATAATAAAGGAAATGTGCACTTCCTAAGGGGCTAAGTTATCCACATCCAATGTGCATTAGTTGTCGTCAATACCATATGTTAGACTTGCTATAAATAACAATGCTAAAAATAGGCAACCCCCTAAATTTAGGAATGGCTAAAAATAGACATGGATGGCCCTTGGAAAGAGGAATGTTGTGCATGTACTCCAACATAGAGGGTATCGATTCTTGAGTGTAATGTTTTTCAAAGCTCTGTAGTCGATACACATTCGCTAAGTCCCATCCTTCTTGGGTACGATGATGATAGGTGACCCACAAGGTGAGGTGCTTGGTCGAATTACTCCTTGCTCCAACAACTACTGCAACTATTTCTTCACTTCATCCACTTCCAAAACAGACTACCTACACAACCCAATATTTGGTAATGGGGAGTCAGAAAACAACTATATCTTGTGCTCCACTTCCCTCTTAGGTGGCAGTCCTTTAGGCTCCTGGAACACTCCTCTATATGCATGTAACAACTCCTCTAACTATTGTTTCTACTTTTAGTACATCTCTCCAGGGATGCCTTTACTCCTACTGATTCATCACCTGCTTGATTCTCTCGTAAGAAAAGAAAAACATACTTCTTACTTGAACTAATCAACTTTTTGGCTTGGTTGGCACTTACCAGTGAGATCTTCGATTTACCTTTATGTGTATTGATGATGAGAGACTTCCCATCCTTGATCATGCGGTACTGGTTTTCTCTCCACATGAAGATAAAATCCCTCATATACATGCAGGGCTTCCAAATATTACACCACACACATCAAGGGGTACTACATCTAACTCCACTTCATCAATAAAATCTGCACTTACAACAAATTTGATCATAAACTTTTTTGTGACCTTGATCTCTGCATCCTTATTTACCCACCCCAATGGATATGGGCAAGGATGATCATGAATCTCCAACCCAAGCTTTCTGACCAGATCGTCTGCTATGAGCTTGACCTATGAACTAGAATAAAATAGAGCATCTATTTGGTCTTCTTGATATGGAAGATTTTTGTCATCTCCTTCTCTTCCTTGTGATGAAGGTTGCTTAGATTCACCTCCTTTTGCACTGAAGTGCAAGAAATATTCTCCTCCACCTCTGATCTTCTCTCTATCTGATCGCTTGAATCCATGTCTAGAAGGTTATTCTTCTTGGCATCCTTCTATTGTGGATGATACAACAACCCCCAATTATTTAAATTTCTCGAACAAATATAATGGGTCCCTCACAAATTTTTGCTTTTAACGGTTTGATTTCTTTTATTTTTACCGATTGGTGTCTTCTTAGTTAATTAATTTTTGATCCAGCTGAGTCATCTTAATAAAAAAATTTGGATCAAATTTAACTACAAATAAAATTCTAGTTTTTCAAAGGTTATTGGTGCATAATAAGAAAATATTCTTGCAAGTTATGTTGAGGGCAATCACTGAGCTTCTTGATAATTATTGAAAATTCGATGTGCATTGTTTTTCCATTAAACACATATCACTAATTCAATAATTACAAGATTTGATTAAATCTTGTAATAATTTAGGAATTTCTGAAAAAATACCAAAATAATGAGATTAGATCACTAGACTATAGAAAGCATTTCAAGTTTATATGATAGTAGTGTATTCATTTTTATTTTAGAGTAAAATTTCAATAGATAATTTTAAGATTTTGCAAAGGATTTTGTGATTTCTATCTTGCAAATCAACAACTAATAGAAAGTCTTCAGGAAATGGAACCTTCTGATTTAAATAAGAAATGAAGAACCCGATCATACAAATATAAGAAGGAAAAGAGTCAGCTACAATGAATGAATATTACATCAAATACATGAAGACTACGTCAAGTACATATGAAGGCATCCAAGATGAAGACTATGAGGAAGAGGAATTTCCATGCTACATGGGCAGACTTCTCTTGCCGGGAGCTCAAAATTCTTTCTTGAACAAGGGAGTCAGTGGATGCATAAATGCTTTGGTACTATTATCATGCTCTACTCAAACACTTCTTTTTCTTTGAGGTTAAAAACTAAAAATTCAAACTTGTTATTCTTATCAGTTTGAATAAAATTTTGAAAACCGAGTCTTTTGGCAAATTCATTTGAGTAAAGTGAAGTTTGTGCGATTGCATTTTTGTTAAATTTTGTAGATTCCTATACTAAGGTTTTATGTAAAAAAAAATTCCATAACTTTGTTTATTTTTCAATTGATTTTATATAATATGAGATATGCATTATTGTTATCGATATTATTTTTATGATTGATAACAATTGATGTATTTGGACTTACAGTTGAATAAAATTTATGATTTTTTTCTAAACAACTTATCATTGATCATTCTCCTCTATATTTGAACTTTATGTTCATGTTTTAAATTGATAGTTAACATAAAGTATATTCATGTACGATGAATAGACTAATATTTTATTATACTGTGAATGGACAAATGTTATTATGAAACTGTTGTTATTCATCTTTCTGATTTCCATATATATAAACTTTTCCTTGATTGCAAGTTGGATGTACATATAATTGTTGTGATTTTCTTTAAGTTATAACAATTATTATGCTTAATAATTCTCGAGGATTATCAATTTTTTTTGTTCTTGGAAATTAATAATTATGATATGCATCTTTTAGTCTTTACACATTGCTCTCAGTTGAGATGGGATAGATAGATTAATGAGTTGTCATTTTTGCAAATTATATTAAGACACATTAAATTACATATCTTAAATGATTAAATCTTCTATCAAGGAGAAACTTTCTTTAGTGTCAAACCAAGCCCACATATCAGTTGGAAGTTACCATCCCAAATGAGAACATGTCTAATTGGGACTTGTAACGGGGTAGCTATCCCCTATTATAGGAAGGAAGTTTTCCTCTTGTCAACAATTGGCACTAGAAGGAGGGTCGAGTGACATGCATGGTTGGTAGAGAATCTCGTGGTACCAAGTCATCCTAGTCATATCATACCAAATCACCTCAGAGGAGGACCCCTAAATCTACCAGTGGACTTTCATCTCTCAAACAAAGCTTGGTGTCCAATCCACCTTATTTTACAGAAAATCCATAGGAGTTAGAATCCTAAAACAACCTTGTTTCGTCATCACATATTGAGCCTGCAGATTCTACAATTTCTGAAGAAATCTCAATAATCAATCCACAACCACAACTATTCAAGGTTTTAACAAGAGCACACAATAAGGAATTAGTCAACCCCCTATGGAGTTTACAATCCCTGAAAAATGACAATAGTCTAGGAAATATAAAGCTAGTGAAATAAATTTCATCTTTGAACCTAAACCTCTAGCTCAACTTTCCAATATATTAAGGGGATTAGGTGATCTTAATGATTGATTGATTGATTTCCAATTAGAAGTCAATTTAGGTAAGCCACCATCTCCACCATAGATTCCACCTCACACTCTTGTTGGATCTCAACCACCTTCTTCACAAGGGATTCCCAGAGAATCCCCCCAGGGAAGTCCAAGACAACCCCAAAGGAGAAATATGGTTGGAGTATCAAGGAGACCGTGGCTTGCCCTAGGAGTTGTTGTAGTTCCAGGTCATGTTCATGATCTTCCTAAAAATCCATAGAAATTCTTATCCAAATTTGATCTTGATAACCGAGAATCTCCTAAACATCATGTCAACAAATCCATGTTGGCAGTTAATTTAATGGGTGTACAACATGAAGATGTTGTGTGTTGATTATTTCCATATACGTCTAAGGGAAAAACATCTACGTGTTATTTACCACAAGGAAATATTACTAATTGGAATGATTTTGAAACTTTATTCATGAAGAAATTTGGCAAGGATAAAACCCCAACAACGTTAGCCTTAGAATTGTCAAGATCAAAATGACCCCTTAGGAAAAAATTAAAAATTTCAATCAGAGATTTTTGACGTCAATGAATAAAATTTTAGAAGATTCTAGGCCTGCGTATAACGTGATTATTGAATTCTACACTACAAATTTTCCTTCTTCCATTGTTATTTTTGTTAAAAGAGCTGAGAAAAATATATTAGCAGAGACATTTGAAGAAACATTAGATGGAGAAAAGGAAATGATGAGTATTGCAGGCAAAACACCAACCGATGAGAAAATAACTTTTCCACTTGCGAGGAAACAAAATGTGATCAAGACCACAGATGAAAAGAAAGACAAAGAAGTTGTTGACATGGATAGTGATCCAAAAGGGATCTAGAGAAGGCTAAGAACAACTCAGAACTCTCAGAAGCAACTCAGGACGTTCAAAATGGCCTTAGTAGACAGAGAAAGGGAAAAAATTCAAAGTTCTCAAAACTCAATGAAAATGAAATTATCGCAAAGAGCGCGTCACAAGATTTCTAACGACGCAAACGACTCGTCAAACGAAGTTATGGATCGAAAGATACTCATGGTCAAAGTTTGGTCAACCTAGCCTAGTCAGCAGGGGGATGAGTCAACATCCGTACTACCGACGTCAGTATCCGTATGGATGACGTCAACATCTGTAAAACACACATGGCAAGAGAGGGAGGTGACACATGTCATGATAACGTAAGCATGGTGACGTGGCAAAACCAGAGGCTTCCATGTGTCACCCAGATTTGGCACTTCTAGACTGATCCATGGACCAGTAGGATTTTTCCACGTGGCTGTCTGTACGGTCCGTACAATGACATGGAACCAATGTGGCATGATGAGTTGGCAGTGACATGGTGTTCATACGATGACGTGGCACTGACATGGCAGGCTGACAGAGCAGTGGATGACATGGTCGAATGGGAGGTTGCCGCGTGGCAGTGGGAAAATGCCCAATGACAACCCTTATCTAAAATTTGAAAAAAAATATAGTTTGGCAGGTCCGCCAAATCCGACCACATGCTAATTGATAGAACCTTGGATAGGACCATCACCAAAATTGGCGGAACAAACATTGTATATATATATATATATATATATATATTATTTCAACCATAAAGCCAAAAGGGGGAGGCCCACGGGTTTGACCCCGTGACCTCCTCCCTCCACTACGCCTTAATACTCACGCCATAACCAATGGGCCAACGACCCTTTCATTGTAATGAAAACTGCCCTTTTTACTTAAAATATGCATCCATGAAGCCCATGGGAGGAGGCGTGCATATGGTACGGATGAGCACGTAGTTCGAGGCGAGTACAACAACATTAATTGCAGGTTGTAAGGGCACAAAAACTGAGACAAATTTCTTCTTGGGCCTGGGAGTGCTAGAGTTGGATCGAGACGTGGAGACAGTCTTTTTTGGGTAATTTGACGCCACAAATTCAGTGGTGCTTTCTGTTTTCTGATCTGAGCATTATTTCTGCAACTTGATTTCAAAATGAGGTATACTTATGTATTTTGCCAAATTATTTTGCTGAGTTAATGAAAAAGCCTACCCATTTGAGAGCAGGACTCAGAGACGTAGTCCACCAGGGACGAACTCCGTTTTCAAGTTTTTGTGTTCAGATTTGATGCTTATGTCTCTTCATTTTTGAGCTTTTCCTTCTTTAATGGTGCACTTTAATTTATGCTCATTTAATGCAATTCTTTATAAGTCACTCGATGAAAAGATCCCAGATCATGTTGGTATCAGAGTAGTCGTCTTTGACTTGAATTGTTGAGTGTGAATGCTTACGAGGGCCAAGCATAAGCAGGGTGAAGGAACTCTTAAGACTTTCAATCCCGAAGTTGGTCATGCATCCCGAAGGAAGAAAATGGTAGAAGAAGACAAGTGCGATGAACATGAGAAAAACTTTCATATGGTCTTTTATCTCATATAAGAAATGGTCGAACGAATGTATGGAGATTACGAGAAGAGGATGAAGAAGAAAGGAAAGAAAAAGGAAGCACATGTTGATGATGATGCTTCAGTAAACCAAGGGGCTGGAGGAGATCCCCCTGAGCCTCCATCTTCACCATCAAGTGCTAGTTCTTCTTCCTCTGAGCATTCTCGTCATTCTCATCATTCTAACCATAAAGCCTCTTTTAAGAAACCATTATTAAAGCTTGATGTAAAATTTTCTTTACCTATGTTTAATGGAGATGTTAATCCTAAAAATCTAGATAATTAGATCCAATAGGTTGAAGTATATTGTCGTGTTCAACATATTGATTTAGAGGAATTTAAAGTGCAACTGACTTCTCTTCGGTTGGAAGGCATCGTGTTGAGGAAAAGATATGAATTTATCTTACTCAAGCATTTTCGAATCCTTCCTAGCTAAGACAAGATAGTCGGGAATATCACCCTATGCTTTATAGCCTCAAAAAGTATTTCCCAATCCACAAGTATTAACTACAAGGGCTTAGGCTGATTTTTAAATGAAAAAGATTGTTGCAAAATATGAATTTTTTATATAATTTTCTGAAAATATACAAATTATAGAAAATAAATGTGGAGATAAAAAAAAAAAGTAACCAAGTCATAGATTCATACAAATGAGACAAAATAACAATCACTTTATTTCATTCCAAGAAATCAAAAGTATCTTTCTCTTTACAAAATCCCTGTGAGGGCATGGACCAAAGTTGAATATAGATATCCCCAATGAAAACCATACAAAAGGACTCTGACAAGAAGTAAAAACTGAACTTTAAAATCTGGATCAACTTGCCACAGACTGCTGCCAATTTGACTCTACACAATATCCTTTATCAGTTATGAAACTTAATCCATAAACATACAAGTATACATAGACTATCAAAGATAGATCAACACCTCTGAAAGAAGCATCTGAATGATATGGTTCAACATTGAACCTTGCTGTCTACAATAAGACCCTCCTGTCAAAAAGAGAATTAGGCCTTTAATGAATTGAAGAATGAATGAAAACTGAACTATCTCATGAAAACAAAAGAGCAAACCTTAGTATTGCTTTCTCCTTCTATTCTCCCTTGTTCTTCCTTCTCATTTGGCTCTTATGCATTCCAAATCTGTTGAAGTAGTTCAAATACCTCCTTTAGTTAAGTTAATTAAACTTAACTAATTTTAGTTTAGGGGGAGTAATAATAATAATAATAATTAAAGGTCTTTATTATATAATAACTAAGTAGGTGGGACCCCTTGTGACTCCTTTTTATTCTTTACAAAAATAAACACAATTAGATAACCATTTTAAACACATGCCTCCTTGTAGCTCCCATAAATATTTCCAAAAATTGAATATTAAATATCAGAAATAATTCAAATTATATCCAAAATATTCAAATAACCACATTATCCAAAAAAATAGTTTGTTGTCCAAAACTTTTTGCAGTCCATTGTCTTCAACAAATCAACCATAAACACATAAATTAAAATCCATATTTGCCACTTTGAGAGACAATTCTTCTTCTGTCACTGTTGTCCCCTTTGGACTTCCCAAAATTAGCTTTAGGTTGATCTGAACCTTGAGGCTTAATCTCACTAATAACATGGGAACAATCGTCCCTCAGGTGAATACAGGAGGACGCTAAATTTGCTGAGTCACTTGAAGGAGATGAGGGGGAAGCAACAACTTTACATTTGTCTTGCACATGGGGGGCCTCAATTTTAAGCCATTTTCTATCATGAGAGGACTAAACAGGTGAGTGTACAGGTGCAATTTGAGCATTTGGATTTACAGGTGGAGGAGGAGGAGGAAATGACAAATTGGGCCAACCACGATGGTGAGAGACTACCGGATGAACAATTTCTCTCCATTCGTCATTTTCGAGAACTTCTGCTTACATAGATACATGTGGAGGCACAGTGATACCAGGGATATTTTGGGGCTGGAAGGGAGGCCTCTCTGGTCTAGGCTGAATTATCCCTTGCCCAATCCAATTGAAGAACCCAGCTTGAAAAAACTGGTTCAACTCCTGAGGATCGACATCAAAATGAATTGAGAATCTGGTCCTTCTAGGCCCTATGTTCCAGTTACCTCTTCCCCTATTGTTTCTGCCATGATTGCCTCTACTGAAGAAACTCATCCTGTATGCATCAATTCATTAGCAACTAGCCCTTAATAGACCATACATGACATTCTATTTATATGAAACAAATTTTGGCTAAAAAATTGACATAAGACCCATGCAATTCAATCCATAATAATTATTTAATAATTGCCAAATGAGGAGGGAGTGAAATAGGGTTCACGGGATATCTGGAGGGATTGTAATGACAAGGAGTAAGAACATGA
>SNQJ01S0005747.1:203515-253881 GCA_010110895.2 Picea sitchensis
TGGCTAAAAAATTGACATAAGACCCATGCAATTCAATCCATAATAATTATTTAATAATTGCCAAATGAGGAGGGAGTGAAATAGGGTTCACGGGATATCTGGAGGGATTGTAATGACAAGGAGTAAGAACATGAGTACTTCTCAACAATTCATTAAATAACTAACTATGCAACCAATACCAAAATACATCAATTGCCACCTATTTCTGTGTCATATCTTTACCATTGCCATAAAGAGTGTTTAATTTATTTTATAGAATAGGGCGTGTAAAATGAAATTGGGATCGTGAGGGGGGTATAATGAGCGAAAAAGTTAGAGTATGAGAGGGAATAATACAAATATTGTTCATAAAAATAAATTAAGTTAGACAACAACCATAACTCTGTTCAGACCACAATCCAATAAACATCCACTCTAAAACCAAAATCATTTAACTGTCCCTTATTTACAGACATAATGCTTGCTGACTTCAATAAAAAGACAATTCAATTGCCCAAAATTCTTCAATTATATCAATCGTTGCACCTTATACAATAACTATGCAACATCATATTAATATCATTGCAAATTTCACAATAATATCATAACCATTCGAGCCGCAGTCCTTCATGTTCCAATGCAACCCTTTTCCTTTTAAAACAAAATAAAAAAATACACAATGATTCCAAACATCCATATCCAATATTCATTCCTTGAAATCAAATAAGAATAGACCTAGTATTAACCACCAAAATTCGACCTTCCAACATTGTTTGACATAATTCACTGCATTAAAACTCATAATTGAACCTCGATTCAATCACACACAGGTGTCCAACAATATAATCGACATAATCTTGATTCGACAATAGCATTTAACCAATATCATGCAACTCTGAGCCTGAGTTTGTGAAAATCGAACATGTACAAACTTCCTTTTAAAATAAATTCCCAATAAAAGACAGAGCCATATAATGCGCGAGGAGAACAAAACCATATCACACACAGGTGCCTTTTAAACTTAAATGGAACCATGATCATGCTAGGGTTTAACACAACAATGGATGTAATAACCATAATCGACCAAATGGAAATTCCTCGGGGCTATAGATAACCCATACCCTCTTTTTCAAACAAATTTATCACAGAGAGGAAATAACAGAGGCTCGATCAAGAGATGGTCTTTGAAGTTAGAGAGACCGTGCTCTTTTAAAATCACCACAGTCATTTAACTTGTAACCCCAAAAGCTTGACAGAGCCAAAAAGTGCCCGAGGAGAAACATAAACAATTCAAGCTCAACAGAACCAATTCATGCTCAATAGAAACATAACCAATTTGTGCTCAATAGACCAGAAACAAGTCGTGCTCAACAAACCAGGCACACACAGGTGTCTTTTAAACTTTATTGTAGAGAGGTAACGAGAGTTGGTTTAATCAAAGAAGAATCCTCGAAGACACAGAGAGACCGTGCCCCTTCCAAACACCACAAACGTTTATAACCTTCAAAACCAAAATTGATAGTGAGGTTTACCAACATATCAGTCAACCACTACAACATAGATGAGAGGAGATAATGCTTAAAAACACTGTAAAATAATTCCTGAGCATGACTTGTGGCCACCCAACACATATACAGGCTTCCATTCAAAGTTATGGGTGATACAAAGATTCGACTGTGCAACGCTTTCAACATTAGTGACAGTGAAGTAGATGTTATAGCAAACGATAGCTCGGGGCTCGGCCAAACTAGTAGGAACATTGCAACTCTCAACAATGGCATTGCAACCTGGAGGAACAAATCATAACAACGACTAAGACGAAAAGGGGTGACAACAACTAATACCCAGACTGGTGGTAAAAACCCGCGCAAATAAAACTCAGAGCTTGTTGCACCATTATCATATTTTCCACAGAGAGCTAGAGTAAAACCCCAAGCTGACTGACATGTTTTACACCAAAAAAATAATGCACATGCTATCCACGCAATAAAATCCATTCTTTACTTTTAAAACGCCAACATTCCAGGGTATTCACAAAAGAAACCATAAGCACGACACTGATACACAGTCAAAACTTAAGAAAACACAGATCTCATGCAACCCTGAGCCAACAGATCGATTCATAATACAGAGAGACCATCATGGATGGAAAGTAAAGGAGCCATTCCTGAAAAAAATCGCTTTGAGGGAAGAGTTGGATTGTGTTTTCCTTTCAAAACCAGAAATCACAGAGCTTCCACAACCACCAGAGCCGAAAAAACCAAATGCAACTATGGCTAGGGTGACGAGGTCGAGGTTTGTTTGAGTGACATGCAGTAAATGCATGTCGCTTCCTCCCCCAGCCCTATTCAATTCAACGTACAAGCCAACCCATAACCATAACATCAACCATTAATCCAAACACATATCCATTGCTATGTTCAATGCTATATCCATTGCATAGTGCACTACCCAAATCATATCAAAACTTTAACAATAACCATATGTTATACATTACCATTTGTGCTTCACATATAATCCTTTAACCAAAGTGCGTAGTATAGCAGCTAGGTCCATCACCTTTCATTTGTCACCATTATATATACCTTAAGGTTTATACATAATCTCTTTTGCAATAACCTTAGGACTTATCCATAGTTGTTTCCTCTTTTTGTTTCAAGCTCCCATCTCATCCTTTAGCATAAAAACATATATATAAAATAAACAATCAATGTTTAATGCATAACATAACACCTGTAAAAATAATCCTTTTATCCATAATGTTGTGATAAGTTGCAAGTGACCATCAAAACTATTTTAGGAATACCACATTCAACCCACCATCTTATGTTGCCACAACGAATAAAACCATGACTTGCATCATCAACTGTAGAAGACTGTATAGGCATCATCATAACAACAACCAAAATCTAGGCATAACACATCCATCATAGCGCCACTAGTCTACAAGGGGGTCCCACCTACTAGTTAATTATTATTATTATAAATAAATAATAGAGCGTAGCAATCATTTGCGGGCAAAATTCATCATTGCAATTTTAAGCGTTAGCAAACTAACGACTCCACAGGGAAATCTATTTCCAATAGATTAAGAACTCATAATCTTTGGTTTCGTAGACCATGTGAACATTAGATCAAGGAAATAGACATCAAAATGATTATGCAACAAGGAGAAGTGAGAGGTTTAAGGGAAAAAACGATTGGGATTTTGGGAATAACTCATGGAAAGTGTTAAGTATGAGGGGGTTCATCCCTGTATGCACAATCATTTGGTTAATCATAGTGAAAGCATTTTTTACTTCAAGGAGAAAATTTTTCTGGTGTGCTCTTTTGAATCTTGGAGCGGATGGAAGAAAAGGAAAGCGAAATAGGGAAAAAAAACCAATTATCTTATCTAACATCAGTTGAAGCAGATAACAATTTCAATGATGTCTTCAAGGGGGAACATCATGACAGTTGTGTAACCTGATTGTTATTGATTAACAATACTTGTAGAATAACTTCGTTGTGGTAAAATTGATCCAACAATTTTATTTCTGACAAGAAAAGAAGTCAATAAAAGAAATAAATAGCAGAATTGAAACAATAGAAAGAAATAACAGTAAAATAAAATCAAAGCAATAAAACAAAGCTATAATAAAGAAACATTCCATGTAGCATTTAAACTTTCAAGTTGGTTCCACGTAGTATTTTAAGTGGGAACCGTTGGTGCTATAGGAAAACAATCGCTCTTCCAAGTCCTTGAGGATATAAGAGTTTACGCCTAGGACAAAAGAGATCTTAAAAGGACCTAACCATAAATTCTGGAACTTTGAATGCCTTCCTCTATCAACATGAGCCGAATCCCACAACATGATCTTCTCATTAACCTTAAATTTGACAACTTTTGCACTTTTATTGAAATATATTTTAACAATTTGTTGTCTTCTCTTAATGTTATCCAAGGCAATCATTCTTTGCTCCTCTAAAGCCAAGAGTGCATTCATTCTTTGAGAGATATTGGAAGAATTTAATTCTTCAACCTGTAGCATCAACCTTAGAGAAGAAAGTTCCAGATCGGTAGGCAAAATGGCTTCTTGACCATAAACAAGCTGGAAAGGAGTGCAACCAGTGCTTACCTTGGTGGTTGTGCGATCTGCCCAAAGGGCATAAGTGAGGAGAGTGTGTCATTGACGAGGATTATCTTCAATGAGCCTCTTGATAATTCTAACCAGATTCTTTTTAGTAGACTCGGCTTGCCCATTTCCTTGGGGATAATAAGCTGATGAGGTAAAATGTTTAACCCCCAGTTTAGCTAGAAACTAAGTCGGCTTAGCATAAATAAAAGAGAGACCATTGTTTGTAATAAATTCCAAAGGAAGACCAAATCTAGAAAAAAATTTAGTCTCAAGGAAAGAAATCACTTGCTCATCATGTGAATGCTTAAGTGGGATAGCTTCAGTCCATTTCGTAAAATAGTCTATGGCTATCAAGATAAAAACTTGCCCTGCTGAAGATGGAGGATTAATAGGACCAATAAAGTCTAGAACCCATTCTGAAAAAGGAAAGTCAGAGAGGACAGGTTGTAAAGGCATGGAAGAAAGACGTTCTTTCCCAATGAACTTCTGGCACTTGTCACAAGATATTGAAAAATTATAAGAATCCTGAAATATTGAAGGCCAATAATACCCTTTCCTAATAATTTTAAAAGCAATAGTTTTAGAAGAAAAGTGACCTCCTAAATGAATAACATAATTTGAAGATCCATGAGTCTCTTGTAACAATTGATGTGCTTCCTCATTATTCATACAACGAAGTAACATACCATCAACAAATCTCCTAAACAAGAAGTCTCCTAAAATGACATATATGGAAGATTCAAGACAAATCCTTCTCCTGTGATGAGTATCTAAGTTATCTGGACATCTTTGATTTTGCAAGTAATACACTAGATCCTTGTACCAGGGATGTTTAGCTACAAGAAATATTTGATTGTTAATATAAAATAGTGCTGACATAGAGCTATCTTGTTCATCAATTTCTTCACTTGCTTCTGCATGCTGAGCTAAGTGAAGGGCTAAGTCACGTCCCTTAATGGTTTTATAAGTCATGACAGTTAAATCATGCTCCTGGATCTTGGCAAGCCAATGTGCAATCTTTTCTAAAAGAGAAGTCCGTGAGAGAAAAAACTTGACAGTGGGTAAAGGGACTTTTACCAACGTGTGCTTACCTAAGATAAAGTGGCAAAATTTTTCAACAACTTTAACAAGAGAGAAATCATGCTTTTCAATATAAGAATATTTAAATTCATCATCTGATAAGATTTGAATCATGTAAGCTACTGGTTTCTCATTAACTTGGTCATCACATTGCATGAGGATAGAAGAAACTGCTTCCTCTGTGGCATTAGTATATATAATAAATTCTTTCTCAAAATCCTTCTTCGCCAAAACCGGTGCAGAACTGATTGCCTTCTTGATCCTTACGAAATCATTTTCAACGTCATCCCTCCAAGAAAATGAGCGATCTTGCTTAAGAAGATTGTGAATTGGTTTTACCATTACAAAAAAATTAGGAACAAACCTACGGACAAAGTTGATAATACCCATAAAGGCTTGAACCTCCTTTTTGAAAGTAGGAACATGAATATTTAGGATAGCAACAATCCTTTCGAGATCTATGCTTATTCCTGAATCAGAGACAATGTGTCCAAGGATCTTTCCCTTGGTAACGCCGAAGATAAACTTAGAAGGATTTAAAGAAATGCCAAATTTGCTGCGTCGCATGAGAACCTTTAGAAGATGACCAAAATGGTCTAATCGGTTTTTTGAATGCACAGTTAAGTCATCAAGATAAATCTAAATAATTTTTCCGATCAAATGGTCAAAAGCTATTTGCATAGATCTTTGGAAAGTGGCACCTGCATTAGATAAACCAAAAGGCATACATTCATAAGCGAAAGTGCCCCAACGTGTAATAAAAGTGGTTTTGTATTTATCTGTCCTTTTTACCTTGATCTGATTGTACCCAGAAAAAATGTCAAGTAATGACATCATATATGACCCTGCAACTTGTTGCAAAATCATTTCCATATTAGGAAGAGGAAAATGGTCTTTTATGCTAGCTCTATTCAATGCGCGAAAATCAATGCATAATCTGATCTGACCAGTTGTTTTTCGAACGGGAACCAAATTTGAAACCCACTCAGAATACTTAACAAGGAAAATTATCCCAGCTTTCAAGAGTTTTTCCAACTCCTTCCGAATAGTTGCTTCCAGTGCAGGGTTAATGGGTCTTTGTTTTTTCCTAACCGGTTTTATGCCCTCTTTGATAGGAATGTAATGTTGTATAAGAGCAGGATCAAAACCACGAAGATCCTCATAAGACCAAGCAAAAACATCTTGAAATTCATGAAGTAACTCAGTGAACTTCAATTTTTCTTCATCATAACATTGGCCACCCATCTTAACATTCTTTGGGGAAAATCCGGTGTCCCAATGTTCAAGGAAATGGTTTCACCCACTTTCCTTTTCGACTCCTACATCACTCGATGAAAATGAACTTTCTAGAGGAGTCAAGCCCTTTGGAATTTTGTTATCTTCCATTGATATAATCTCCTTAGGCTTATAAGGTTCATTTTGTATGAAAGCACACATGCTCTCATCACTAGGGAAGACCTGCCATGACTCTACATTGTCAGGGATATGAGGACGATACAAATATTGAAAGGTGCAATCAGGTCTTTGTGGCAGAAGTTGTCGAGTAGGAGAGACTGCAAAAACATCTAACCTGCCAGCCATTGAGTTCAATTCCCTTATAACATGAGTGATGTTGAAATATAACAAGTTCGAGATAAGTACCCAAACAATTTGGGTGTAGCGTTTCATTAACAACAAGTTCTTTACCTCAAAAGTACTTTCCTCATGGTGTTCCTCTCAAAAGTTACACCAACTACGAGGCATGATGGCTTTAGGCTGAAAATTGTTTTCATTAGGATTCCTAAAGGGTGGTGAAGAAGAAGATGAGGCCCCAGGGGTAAGTGAAGGGACATTTCCCTTTCGCTCATACTCTATCATTCGGTTATTCATGTCTTGTACAAGTTGTAAGAGGGGGGACATGTCTGTTTGTTTAACTGAGTCTCCTTGGGGAAGACCAGTTCTCTCAAGCTATTCTTCATACTCTAGACAAGTATGAAGAGTGGAACCAAGGTTGTGGATATATTTTTCTTCAAGCCTGTGACGGCAGGGGGAGGGTAGAGCATTATAGTAATGCATAAAAGAGGATTGGTTCTGAGGGCGAATAAGTTTGAGAATTTGGTTATATAACTTGGTGAAACGTAAGTTGAAAGACTTGATAGTCTCACAATATTTATAAGCAATGTTATTGTACTCCCGTAACTGCTCGAATGGGCTCTTAGACTTCCCATAAGTAGATTTGAACCAATACACTAACTCCTCCCAAGTGGAAATAATCTTGGGAGGAAGATCAAAAAAGTTTATCGTTGCTTTCCCTTCAAGGGAATTAACAAATAAGCGCATACAAGTGTCATTGTCGTTGGTTCCCATGTTGTGAAAGGCATTAGAAAATGCCGCCAAGTGTTCATTCGTAGTGACCGTTTTATTCCCTAAAAACCTAGGGAGATGCTCTTTGAATTTTGGAAGTGGACGAGTAGCAGGTGCTAGGTTTAGAGGAGATGAAACATGCCACAGAGTAGTAGTATCATCTTCTTCAAATTGAAAGAGACCATACTTCTTTATGACCTTAGTGGGATTGGTGGTAGATTGGATAGGGACTTAATGGCCATACAAGCTACCAATCATCGACGAGGCTAAAGGTTGAGATGAAGAAGCACCTCCAGTGCCACCAGAGCCACCTCTAGATGCCATATTATGAACGATAGGTAAGGGAGAGAAAGACGAACTGGCTGAATGAGACAAATTTCTCCTTATAGTACCTTGTTGGGTTGACAAAACAACGTTTCTTCTTCCTATTTCAGCAATAGGGTTGATCTCAGGTGATAAAAATCTTCTTCTCCTAGAGATGCGAGGGTTTAAGGACATGAAAAGAAGATAAAAAATTTAGGAAAAAAAAGCTATGGATAATTCCTAGGTTGTCTTTGCCTAGCTTCCCAACATTCTCAGACACTTATGTCTTGCTCAATCACTGCCCACAAGCGTTCAAGCTCAACTCGGGTATTAGCAGTTTCTAAGATGGTATTGAATAAGGTTAAAGCAATGTTGGTTTGATCTTTAAGACCGGGCTCAATATTGGGCTGCCTTGTAACAGGTATTGTCATGAATAAAGAAAAAAATCAAAGAATCAAAAGCATAAATATAAATATATTCAATGATAATCAAGCATACAATCAACTAGAGATATAGGGAAGATCTCCCTAGTATGGTTGCCGAATAAATGTTAAGGCAAATATATGAATTTATCTTACTCAAGCATTTTCGAATCCTACTTGGCTAAGACAAGATAGTCAAGAATATCACCGTATCCTTTATAGCCTCAAAAAGTATTTCCCAATCCACAAGTATTAATTACAAGGGCTTAGGCTAATTTTTTAAATGAAAAAGATTGTTGCAAAATATGAAATTTTAATATAATTTTATGAAAATATACAAATTACAGAAAATAAATGTGGAGATCAAAAAGCAAAAGTAACCAAGTCATAGATTCACACAAATGAGACAGAATATAAATCACTTTATTTCATTCCAAGAAATCAAAAGTATCTTTCTCCTTACAAAATTCCTATGAGGGCACAGACCAAAGTCGAATTTAGATATCCCCGATGAAAACCATACAAAAGGACTCTGAGAAGAAGTAAAAACTGAGCTTTAAAATCTAGATCAACTTGCCACAGACTGCTGCCAATTTGACTATGCACAATATCCTTTATCAGTTATGAAACTTAATCCATAAACATACAAGTATACACATACTATCAAAGATAGATCAACACCTCTAAAACAAGTATCTGAATGATATGGTTAAGCTTTGAACCTTGTTGTCTACAATAGGACCCTGCTGTCAAAAATAGAATTAGGCCTTTAATGAATTGAAGAATGAATGAAAACTAAACTATCTCATAAAAACAAATGAGCAAACCTTAGTATTGCTTTCTCCTTCTATTCTCCCTTGTTCTTCCTTCTCATTTGGCTCTTATGCATTCCAAATCAGTTGAAGTAGTTCAACTACCTCCTTTGGTTAAGTTAATTAAACTTAACTAATTTTAGTTTAGGGGAAGTAATAATAACAATAATAATTAAGGGCCTTTATTAAATAATAACTAAGTAGGTGGGACCCCTTGTGACTCACTTTTATTCTTTACAAAAATAAACACAATTAGATAACCATTTTAAACACATGCCTCCTTGTAGCTCCCATAAATATTTCCAAAATTTGAATATTAAATATAAAAAATAGTTCAAATTATATCGAAAATATGTAAATAACCACATTATCCAAAAAAATAGTTTGCTGTCCAAAACTTTATGCAGTCCATTGTTTTCAAAAAATCAACCATAAACACATAAATCAAAATCCATATTTTCCACTTTGAGAGGTAATTATTCTTCTATCACTATTGTCCCCTTTGGACTTCCCATAATTAGCCTTAGGTTGATCCGAACCTTGAGGCTTAATCTCACTAATAACACGGGAACAATCATCCCTCAGGTGCATACAGGAGGACATTGATTTTGCTGAGTCACTTGAAGGAGATGAGGGGGAAGCATTAGCTTTACCTTTGTCTTGCACATGGGGGGCCTCAGTTTTAATCCATTTGCTAGCATGAGAGGACTGAACATGTGAGTGTACAGGGGGAATTTGAGCATTTGGATTTACAGGTGGAGGAGGAGGAGGCAATGACAAGTTGGGTCAACCACGATGGTGAGAGACTACCAGATGAACAATTTCCTGCAATCCGTCATTTTCGGGAACTTCTGGTTGCATAGATACATGGGGAGGCATGGGGATACCAGGGATATTTTGGGGTTGGAAGGGAGGCCTCTCTGGTCTAGGATGAATTATCCCTTGCCCAATCCAATTAAAGAACCCAGCTAGAAAAAGTTGGTTCAACTCCTGAGGATCGACATCAAAATGAATTGAGAATCTAGGCCTTCTACGCCCTTTGTTCCAGTTACCTCTTCCCCTATTGTTTCTGCCATGACTGCCTCTGCTGAAGAAACTCATCATGTATGCAACAATTCATTAGAAACCAGCCCTTAACATACCATACATGACATTCTCTTTATATGAAACAAAGTTTGGCTCATAAATTGACATAAGACCCATGCAATTCAATCCATAATAATTATTTAATAATTGCCAAATGAGCAGGGAGTGAAATAGGGTTCATGGGATATGTGGAGGGATTGTAATGAGAAAAAATGTGATAGCATGACAGGGAGTAAGAACACGAGTACTGCTCAACAATTCATTAAATAACTAACTTTGCAATCAATACCAAAATACATCGGCTGCCACCTATTTCTGTGTCATATCTTTACCACTGCCATAGAGAGTGTTAATTTATTTAATAGAACAGGGCATGTAAAATGAAACTAGGATCATGAGGGTTGTATAATGAGTGAAAAAGTGAGAGTATGAGAAGGAATAATACATATATTGTTCGTAAAAATAAATTAAGTTAGACAACAACCATAACTCTGTTCAGACCACAATCCAATAAACATCCACTCTAAAACCAAAATCATTTAATTGTCCCTTATTTACAGACAGAATGCTTGTTGACTTCAATAAAAAGACAATTCAATTTCCCAAAATTCTTCAATTATTTCAATCTTTGCATCTTATACAATAACTATGCAACATCATATTAATATCATTGCAAATTTCACAATAATATCATAAATTGGAATTAACCACAAGACCTCACCATAAACCTCACCCTCTCGGTTGGGTATTTGACAAAGCAAAGTTAAATGTCACTAATCATTGTAGGTTGAGGTTTTCTATTGCTTCTAAGATGATATATGAAGTGGATCTAGATGTGGTTCCTTTGGATGTATGTGGTATTACATTAGGGAGTCCCTATCTGTATGATAGAAAGGATATCTTCTTTCGAAAGGAAAACAAATACCATCTTACAAAAGATGGAGTGGAATACATCATTAAAGCTCACAACATAGAGGACAAATAAACACTTGTTAGTTCAGGCCAAGTAAAAAGAGTTATAAACACTAAAAATAATCTTGCACTCACGATTGTAAAAGGCGAATGCCATGATAAGTCTGATGTTGTTAATTCTCTTGATCCTTTACATAATAATGAATTGCTTGAGACGAGACAGATCTTTTAGTGGGAAGGTAGCCAACAAAAGATCTTCGACACTTTAAAGATCAACAGTGTGCCAATACTCTCCTTACCCAACCTTCTGCAATCATGCAAGATTGAGACCAATGCCAACACCGATGCCATGAGTACAAACATGCTTTTTAGATCTCCTACTGTTACATCTATTATTTTGAAGAATGTTTCCTTAGCTCATATCAATAATGTTGGATGGTATGCTATTAATGAGATCTTCAAAGATGTATGTGGGATCATTCAGGGGTTGCAGGTGAAGAGTTTTGTTTGTAGGACAACTTACTTTGCCATTTGAGTAAACCTTGTATTCCTTCCTTTAAGGAAATGCATGTAATTTCAGAAGCCTCCGCTTCTTTTGTACTTGGGCATTTGGGAATTATATTGTATTTACAGGGATGACATTTGCCTAGAAGGAAAGTATTTGTAACCACTATTGTAAAGGAATGTGTGTTGTACTTTTGTAAGCCCACTATTGAAAGGCCAGGGCTGTACACACCACTTCCTATTTCCTCTTATCCTTGGGAAATTTTTTCAGTGGATTTTGTAAGGGGATTACCCATGTCTAGTATGAGTCATGTCTACTTATGTGTAATAGTGGATATGTTATGTGACAAGTAGGTTGATCTCTTGTTATCCCAGTATGTAAGGGTCCATTTCAGGTTGTCCACATTCATTATCTCCGGTCGAGAGTCTCGATTGTTAGGAGAACATTGGAAAAAATTGTGTCAGCTCATGGACACCATGATGGGGAGGAACATTGCTTTCCATCCATAGGCCGACAGACAGACATAGGTGGTAAACAATACAATGGTCCAGTTGCTTCAAGGATATTACAACCAACATCCTAAGTCATGGGACGATCAATTACTTTATGTCCAACCTATGTATAATGAAGTCATGTATTCTTTCACTCAGGATTCTCTAGTTGATACTTGTCTTGGGTTTCTACCTAAGATCCCCTTAAACTTGTTGTATGAGATAAATGGGAAGGAGAGAAATGCAACTTGCAAGTTCATTCAGACGATTCAACAAGTTAACCAAGCAGAAAAAGAGCATATGGAGGTAGATGTCATCTTAGATTGAAGATTGAGGACTTCACGTAGGAATGACATTACTTATCTTCGAGTATGCCTAAAGGGTACACAGTCCAACAAGGAATGGTAGATCGAGAAGGAAAGAGTGAGGGAGCAATCCCCTCACTTATTTGTTGATTGATGAAAGCTTTTGGTGGTCCAAAAATCTCTCAGTGGGAAGACATGATCCAAAAAGGATCCAAAGAAGGTTAAGAACAACTCAGAACTCGTAGAAGCAACTCAGGACGCTCATAATGGCTTCAGCAGACAGAGAAAGGGAAAAAATTCAAAGTTCTCAAAACTCAGTGAAAATGACATTATCGCGAAGAGCGTGTCACAAGATTTCTAACGACACAAACGAATTGTCAAACAAAGTTACAGATCGAAAGATATTTGCGGTAAAAGTTTGGTCAACCTAGCCGAGTGAGTAGGGGGATGAGTCAACATTCATATTGTTGACGTCAGCATCTATATGGATGATGTCAACATTTGTACAACACACGTGGAAGGAGTAAGAGGTGACACGTGTCATGTTGATGTCAAAATGATGTCAACATGGTGACATGGCAGTACCAGAGGCTACCACGTGTCACCCAGATTTGGCACTTTTGGATTGATCCGTGGACCAGTAGGATTTTTCCACGTGCCAGTCCGCATGGTCCATACAATGACGTGGCATCGACATGGCAGGAGGAGTTGGTAGTGACGTGGTGTCCATATGATGACATGGTGTTGACATGGTAGGCTGATAGAGCAGTGGATGACGTGGCCGAATGGGAGGTTGCCACGTGGCAGTGGGAAAATTCCCAATGATAGCCCGTATCTGAAATTTGAAAAAAAAAATGGTTTGGCGGGTCCGCCAAATCTGGTGGACGATGCCAAATCCGACCACATGGTAATCGATAGAACCTTGGATAGGACCATCACCAAAATTGGTGGAACAAACATTGTATATATATATATATATATATATACATTATTTCAACCATAAAGCCAAAAGGGGGAGGCCCGCGGGTTTGACCCTAGGACCTCCTCTCTCCACTACGCCTTAATACTCACACCATAACCAACGGGCCAACGACCCTTTCATTGTAATGAATGCCGCCCTTTTTACTTAAAATCTACATCCGCTGAGCCTAAGGGAGGAGGCGTGCGGGTTGTACGATCGAGCACGTAGTTTGAGGTGAGTACAACAACATTAATTGCAGGTTGCAGGGGCACACAAATCGAGACAAATTTCTTCTTGGGCCTGGGAGTGCCAGAGTCAGATCGAGACGTGGAGACAGTCATTTTTGGGTAATTCGACGCCACGAATTTAGTGTTGCTGTCTGTTTTCTGATCTGAGCATTATTTCTGTAGCTTGATTTTAGAATGAGGTATACTTATGCATTTTTCCAAATTCTTTTGCTGAGTTAATGAAAAAGCCTACCCATTTGAGAGCAGGACCTAGAGACGTAGTCCACCAAGGATGAACTCCGTTATCAAGTTTTTGTGTTCAGATTTGATTCTTATGTCTCTTCATTTTTTAGATTTTCCTTATTTAATGGTGCACTTTAATTTATTCTTTATAAGTCACTCGATGAAACGATCCCGGATCAGATAGTCTTCAAAGAATTATTAAAATCTCTCAAATGATATCATAGATCTAAATAAAAATTCAGGGGAAAGTTCATCATATAGGAGACCATGGAAACCTCCTTTTAGAATATATCCGCCACCTCCTAATAACCAAAACACTTCCCTTGAAAAAATACCTCTTGAATAATTTTCTCAAGATCATTATTGTCGAGCTCATGAAGCGAATCATTCTTAGAAAAAATTTCCACCGTTTATTAACATGCTCAAATTTTTCGTTACAATGGAAGAAGGAGAGGAAGGACAAACAAATCAAGAAGAGCAAAGGGATGATCAAAACATTGAATAATCAATTAATGTTATTTGGGATGTTACTCATGGAATAATAGACGTCGATGAGGAAGACATAATTGAAGAAATCTATGTTTCTCAAACAAGAAGTAAAGTTCTCCCTTCTACTTCTGAAACACCAACTACTGCATCTCCTCCCAAAATATCGGTATCTACAAACAGGTTGAATTTCACTAAAAAAAATCAAATGCTTGTTTAGAAATTCTTGATTATGATCTTGTGGAAGACATGAAAAGGACTAGAGCCAATATTTCTATTTATGAATTAACTAAATTAACTCAACAAAAAATAAAGTTAATTCATGCTTTACAAAGTAATTCTGAAAAGGAGAAAAGATCTCAAAATATTTCATAAAATGTCAATGCTTCCTTGATTGAAGACAAATTTGGTTCACACACACCTCCATTTCTTTTGACTTTCAAAATTTTCAATAGAAAAGTAAATAATTGTTTAGTGGATTGAGGGGCTTCATCTAATGTCATTCCCTATTTTGTGTGTAATAAGTTGAATATAGAGCCTAAAAATATTCTATACAAATTGTATAGTTGGACAGATCAAATGTTAAAGTATTAGGAGAATTAAAGGGCATTCTCTTCAGGTTATCTTCAAATCCAAAAGTTCATCAAACCATTGATATTATTTTAATTGACATTCCAAAGTCACATGGTTTGATTTTAAGTAGAGAGGTCAAAAAAGATTCATGGTTTTTTTTTAACTGATTGGCCATATCTTTGGTTACCATTCAATGGTCGACCAAATCAAATAAAGGTTGAATGAGAAAAACACAATGAAGTATACTGTCACATATTTAAATGACCCCAATGAACCAATAATGTTTTCAAATTTAACATTGGAGAATTATTGCATCGACTCATTCTTCGGAAATTTCTTTACAAAACCTTCACTTTTTGTAAAGTCAGGTTTACATTCTGAAATCCTACAATGCACTCAAGTTGTTGAACCTATTTGTGTATAATTAGAATTAGAATCTAGTGATTTGGTTAAAAGAAAAGATTTTTGGACTTTATATTTTGATGGATCTAAATCAAATGAAGGTGCATGTGCGGGTTGTGTCCTCAAAGATCCTATATGAAATAATACTATGCTAGCATGCATGATAGAATTTGATTGTAGCAATAATGTTGTGGGAAATGAGGCACTTATTTAGGGTCTTACAAAAGCAATATATTTGAAAATTAAAGTAACAAAAGTAGTAGGTTATTATGAAATTGTAACCAAACAGGTAAGAAATTTGATACATTGTGTTTCTAATCGCCTAAGGAACTACGGACATGAGGTATGGAGTTTGATCAATAATTTTGATGCTTTTAACATTATTTATGTACCTTGAGATTTAAATGTTGATGATGACTTGATGGCTAATATTACTTCACGATTAATTCGTTCAGTCGATTTTTCTCCTAATAAATTTTCTGTGGAATTGATTTTCAAGCCCTCAATTCCAGATAATATCACAAATTGGAGAGTCTTTGATGATGATGACCAGACATTAAAATTTATTACACAGGAAGGTACTTTCAAAGATTATACCATAGATTAAAATTAACACGATGAGGAAATAAATGAGATTTCTCTGGAAACTCCATCAAATATAGAAAATGGAATCCCAAAATCAGTAGTAAGTTTAGAAAAGTTTTATGATTTGCAAGATAAATTAAAAAAAAGAACAAATTATAAAACCAAGAGTTCCTCATTACAACATGAAGTAATAAATTTAGGAACTAATCAAAATCCTCAAAATGTTAATTTAGGAATAAATTGCTCTCCCTCTGAACAAAATTCCTTTATCAAACTTTTCAAGGAATTAAAAGACATATTTGCATGGACTTACAATGATCTAAAATTATATGATACCAAAATTATTCAACATGTCATTCCAACTAGGAAAGAGGCTAAACCCGAGCAAACAAAAATTAAGGAAAAATCACTTGAATCTTGAGTTTCAAATAAAAAAAGAATCAAACAAATTATTGCAATCTAAGATTACCTCTCCAACTAGGCATTCACAATGGGTTTCAAATTTAGTTCCAGTTAGGAAAAAGAATGGGGATATCAAAATTTGTATCGACTTTCACAATTTAAATAAAGCTTCAGAAAAGGGTAATTACCTTGTTCCACATATGGAACAAATTTTGCAATGAGTAGGAGGATCTAAAATGTTTTCTCTTTTAGATGGATTTTTCGATTATAATCATATTTTGGTTTCCCAACCAAATCAAATAAAAACCAACTTTATAACCAAATGGGGAACCTATGCATATAGAAAAATGCCTTTCGAATTAATTAATGTGGGTGCTACATTCCAAAGAGCCACACATATTGCATTTAGAGGATTGATAAACAAGTTTGTGGTCATTTATTTGGGCGATATCATAGTCTAATCATGAAACATAAATGAACATGTTGATCATTTGAGACAAATTTTTGACCACTGCAAAAGATATGGGATTTCTTCAAATCCAAAGAGAACAATTTTGCTATAACATAAGGTAAGCTCTTGGGTTTTATTGTTTCAAAACTTGAGATTATAATAGATCCTCAAAGAACTAAATATATTTCACAAATTTCTTTCCCTCACAGTAAGAAAAATATGCAATCATTTCTAGGGAAAATCCATTTTGTGAGGAGGTTTGTTCCCAGTTTTGTTGAAATTGTTTGACCTTTATAAGATATGATTAAAAATAATTTTGCATTTAAGTGGGAAGATAAAGAAAGGGAATATTTCAAAAACATTAAAGAAACAATTGTTCAAGCTCCCACTTTAATGAGTCCAGATTTTGAAAAAGAATTTATTTTGTATACCTTTGCATCTGACTGTTCCTATGAAGGTGTGTTAACTCAGAAAAATCCAGAAGGTTTTAAAGTCCCAATATATTTCATGACTTCCATATTACAAGGTGTAAAGTTAAAGTATCATGACATTGATAAATATGCTTATGTTGTGTTCAAAGCAATTAAGTATTTTCGTCCATATATTTTGAAGTTCCATACAAAATTCATTGTACTGCATCCCTCAATTATAAATATGTTGGTCCAGAAATAATTAAGGGATAAGAGAGAAAATTGGATGACAACACTCCAAGAATATGACCTTGAAATCAAGCTAGCGAGAATTGTGAGAGAACAAGGTCTATGTAAGTTAGTGGCTGATTCAAAAGGCACTCATGTAAGTGATTAAGAAGGTTGGGAGAATGAATTGGAGGTAAGTAATGAAGTTTTGTATATTCCAACACCTACCTTTTCATGGTATAATGATATCAAATATTATTGAACTCATGGTACTTCTCCTTAATCCTTGGAACCTAAGAAGAAAATATCTTTAAGATTGAAATCTTGTAAGTATCAACTCATCTATGGATTATTATTTAGAAAGAATGATGACAATGTATTTCTAATATGTCTTGAAAAACCTAATGTAGATAATGTATTGGTTCAACTACATGATGGACTAGATAGAGGACGTTTTGGTGGAGAAGCATTTGAAAAACAAATTCCCAGAGCTGGCTACATTTGGCCTACCTTATTCAAATATGCTTATTCCTATGCTAGAAAATGTAAAATTTGTCACACATCATTAGGGAGAGAGAATAAACCCGCTTTTCCATTATAGCCATTTGAAGTCAAAGGTCCATTTGAACAATATGATTTATATATAATTGGAGAGATTAATCCCAATTCTGCACAACTCCATAAATACATTTTGATTGCAACAAATTATTTCACACAATGGAATGAAGCCATTCCTCTAAAGAAAGTTAATGAAGATCAGGTTATCTCTTTCCTTAACCAATTCATAATTTCCAGGTTTGGCATTTCCAATTCCTTGGTTTTTGATAATGCATCTTATTTTTCATCTCTCAAATTAACTAAATTTTCTTTTGAGAATGGAATCACAGTTAAATATTCTGCAAACTATTATCCTCAGGGAAATGGTTTAGCAGAGTCAACCAAAAAAAATTAATTCGAATTCTAAAAAAGATTGTTCATGAACATCAAAGAATTGGCATAAACAACTTCATAATGCATCATGGGCAAACATGGTAACACCTAAAAAATCATTAGGGAATTCACCATACTTTCTTGTTTATGGAAAATAATATATATTACCTCCTAATGTTTTTCTTCCTCCTTTACAACTAAATCAGTTCGTTCAAGAAGAATCACATCCCTTTGAAAACAAAGATGACTTCTTCTCCGAGTGTTTTGCCATTTGTTATGGCTGATAAAACAACTCCCGATTATTTAAATTTCTCAAATAAAGATAATGAGTCTCTTACAATTTTTATTTTATTTTTACGGTTTGATTTCTTTTATTTTTACCGATTTGTATCTTGTTAATTATTTTTTGATCCATCTTAGACATCTTAATAAACTTCTTTGGATCAAAATTAACTACAAATAAACTTCTAGTTTTTCAAAGGTTATTAGTGCATAATAAGAAAATTTCGTTGCAAGTTATGTTGAGGGCACTCACTAAGCTTCTTGATAACTATTGAAAAACTAATATGCATTGTTTTTCCATTAAACACATATCACCAATTCAATGATTACAAGATTTGATTAAATCATGTACTAGTTTAGGTATTTATGAAAAATACTAGAATAATGAGTTCAGATCACTAGATTATAGAAGGCATTTCAAGTTTATATGATACAACATATTAATTTTTATTTTAGAAGAAAATTTCAATAGACAGTTTTATGATTTTGCAAATGATTTTCTGATTTCTATCTTACAAATCAACCACTGATAAAAAGTCTTCAGGAAATGGAACCTTCCAATTTAAATAAAAAATGAAGAACTTGATCATACAAATATAATAAGGAAAAGTGTAAGATACAATGAATGAAGATTACATCAAGTACCATTGATAAAAAAAACCGGTCACCTTGATTTTCCACTCTTTGGAATAATAAAAAGATTTTATCAGGAAAAATAAATTTTGAATGATCTTTAGATTCATGGTGTAGCCCTTAGTCTCAGTTTCGTCTCGCATTTTAAGGATTCAAAATTCGAGTCCGTATGCCCAATATATTCATGTTTTTGTCCGACTACCTGATCTTTCATAAAAATAACGCTTCTTTCATGTGCAACATAGATAATTTCCTCTCTTAGTCTTGGGAATACTCGATTTTTCATTCTTGAGTCTATTTCTCATTTCCTCTCATAGTATCTCGTTTCTTAATACTTATATAAGACTTAAATTCTCTTGTCTCTTCTTATACTTAGTCTCGTATCTCATCCTTCTCCCAAATTCCTATACTAAGCATTTTTCCCGTTTTCCCCTCTCCTCACTCTATGCACCCGAACCCATCTCCCATACTTAAACTTGTTTCCAATCCTCCCCCTCACTTCACTCTCTCATGTCCCTTCCCCATTCTCCATACTTAGAATTTGTTTTGAATTTTTTCACGCTCCCCTCACCCCACTCTCCCACACTCATAATTTTTTCCACTCATCCCTTACCCTTTCCTCTCCCATACATATAATTTTTTTTATTCATCCCTTCCCCCACACTCCCCTTCCACTTTCGATTATGATTCTCTCTCCTCCACAGGTTCAGATTCCTCTTCTCCTCCCACCTCTTCTCACCTACATCCGATCCCAATCCTCCTTATCACTCCACCCCCATGACCCTCCTTATCCCTCCATCTCCCCTCCCTTTACTCCATCTTCTCATGCTCTCGTACTCCCATACTTAGAAATATTTTCAAGTCACTCTCTTATTCAAGATTTCAAGTAACCATAACATGACATATGGACCAAATAAAAAAACACGTGGCATACCACTCAACCTACTACAATGTGACATGTGTTGATGACTGGGAAAACAAAATATTGTTAAGTCATGTAATTTCCTAAGGCACGAGCACTTCACCAAGTCTTCCATAATTCCTTTGTTTCACACATGAATGTAAAGGAGGAATATTCATTATAAATGGTAAACTCTTCATCTCCAAAATGCATGTGGGATTTGATTTAAATGGGAGGAATTAAATCAACGGATGAGATTCATCCACGAGCCAGATCGATGGTGGATGAGTCTCCAAATTCCCGAGCTCATATATTGAGTTCATGACCTCTATTTTCAGCCAAATTAAATAATTTGAAAGGTAATTCAATGAGAAAGAAGATGGAATGGTTTCAAGGGATGAATTTGGCCATAATTCACCCAGAAATCGAAAGAACATTCAAATCTATTTTCTTGTCTTGCTGAGAAATTTGTTTGGAACCTCGACTTCCCCAGCCTATAAATTGAGATCCAGAACTCCAAATTGTGCTCAGTAGGAATTGTTGAAAATTTGGAGTGATGAAGATTACTCTTTGAATGGTTTCCATGGTTGAGAGGTCAAGTGTTATGCTAAAAAAATTAAAACACAATCCACTTTTAAAAAGGCAGTCAACTTGAAAATTTGAAAATAAAAGTTTATTAATTTTTTTTAATTAAAGATAAATGGGCCCCACTTCAAAGCACAAATTTCAATGATTTAAAGTCATTAATGAGACTTCAATAAATCATTAATTAAAGTGGTTACTCCAATAAGGAAGTGTGTGGAAAATTCTATAAGGACAAAACCCTAACTACTTCAAGAAGCATTGGAAACATATTTTAAAAGGGAGAGAACACCATCAAATAAGGGTTAGAAGGTTGGATTATCAAAGGTTGGAAGATCAGAATAGAAAATTTCCAACCATCAATATGCAACCAAGTCTCTGATCAACAAATACATATCTTCATCTTCTTCATCTTCTTCATCTTCTTCTTCTTCTACACATTTTTTCTCAAATCCTTCTGTTTGTATATCAAGAATCAAGCGCAAGGCTAAGTTTTTGAGTGTTATTTCCTCTTGTTCTTCAAAGTCTCTTCCTAAAAATACCATGGAGTATTTGAAAACCATATATATGGCTGGTAATGTAAACCAAGATTTCCTAAGTGATTCATGAAGGTTTAGTCCTTGCATTTGGCAAGCTGTGTTTCTGAGGATTTAGTCAATTGGTTTGCTGAAATGTTTTGTATTGTTGAATATATTTTATGAAAATCCAGAGAGAATTACTTCAAGGTGCAATTTCAATGATTTCTCAAATTCTAAGTTTATGAGCACAAGATTTTTGAAGTGCATCTATCATATTCGCTTATGTTTCAAATGTAATACTCTTTTAAAGTTCTCTGAAATGATCAAGATCATTTCACTATTTTTCTTGTAAGAAGACATGGTTGCATATTCTGCTTGCATGCATTTCAGAGGGTTGTAATAATGAAACTGAACATATATATTTTTTGATATTAAAGCCTTTCTTCATATTTTTATTGTTAAGAAGCTGCTTAGTCCATTTCCAAGCAAATGTTGTATTCAAATAGCAATCTAGTTATCAAGAACCATTTCATATATAAATTGAAGTAATAAAGATGTGGGGTTTGTTGTTTATCATTCTTGCATTTGGAAGTCCAATTCAAGAACATTAAGCTACATCTTTTGGAAAATTACAAAGGAGTACCACCTCTATAAAAAAAACAAGTGGATTTTATCCTCGTGAGGTTGTTGTTTGGATATTGACCAATCTAAACATCAACAAGTACATATGAAGGCATCCAAGATGAAGACTATGAGGAAGAGGAATTTTCATGCTACAAGAGTAGACTTCTCTTGCAAGGAGCTCATAATTCTTTCTTGAACAAGGGAATCAATGGATGAAGAAAAGATTTGGTACTATTATCAAGCTCTACTCAAACACTTGTTTTTCTTTGGGGTTAAAACTGAAAATTCAAAATTGTTATTCTTATCAATTTGAATAAAATTTTGAAAACCTAATCTTTTTGGAAAATTCATTTGACTAAAGTGAAGTTTGTGTGATTGCACTTTTGTTAAATTTTGCAAACTCATATACTCAGGTTTTATGTGATTTTTTCCCTTAACTCTATTTATTTTTCAATTGATTTTATATTAGATGAGAGATGCATTAGTGTTATCGATATTGTTTTTATGATTGATAACAAATGATGTATTTGTACTTAGAATTAAATAAGTTTTATGATTTTTTTCTAAATAGTTTATCACTCGTCATTCTCCTCTATATTTGATATTTATGTTTAGGTTTTAAATTGATAGTCAACAGAAAACATATTCTTGTATGATGGATATAATATTTTTTTATTATACTATGAATGGACAATAGTCACCGTTAAACATATTCCTTGCATATGGATATAATATTTTTATTATATCAAAAAAAAAAAAAAAAAAAAAAAAAAAATTGTATATATATATATATATATATATATATATATATATATATATATATATATATATATATATATATATATATATATATATATATATATATATATATATATATATAACCCTATGTGTATAATATTGTATCTAATTTTAACTATATTAAAACTAATAAAAGTTGTAAGTATGTGCATGTGTAATCTGGTTCATCGATCAAAAGGTGAGTGCAATCAACGGCTCTAAAGGCATTTCACCTTTTAACTTGTCCAATTTAAAAAAAAGAGGCAAGACGCTGAAAATTCTTTTTCTCCATTCGAATTAATGCTAGGTGGCAGCCTAGAATCAATTTCACGTTTTAATTTGGTGATTATCAAGGGCACGAGTTAATTCACGAATTAGATCTTGTCCATTGTATACATGGATGGTGAGATTTGATTGATTTTCATTATGGTGGATCTATCAAATCCAGTAACAAAAGTCGATAAACTTTTACAAGTGATATCATTTAAGCTCGAAGGTTTTGGCCTATCGATATGTTCCGTATTTAAAGGTAATTGGTTAACAAGTGGCAGAGTATTATGCAATAATCAAGAATTTCTTCTGGATTTGAAAGATCGATTCAATATCTTCGGGCAAACATTTAGTTAAGCAGGGGAAACAAGATAGGTGCCACAAAACATTAACAAGATTTCCAAACAAAAAACTCTGATTTTTCTAATGTTCTCAAACCTCTGATATTGGTAATTGTTTTTGATTCAGTTAGGAAGAGGGATTTTCGAAGTTACGAAATCTTAAGTATAAAAGTCTATTGAGAAAGAAGGTAAAGGGGGTGCTGGAAATTTTGGACTTGGCCCGTTAAACTTCTTTATAAAAATCATTTTTCCAAACGATAAAGGATTCAAGATTTTGGGCTTTGGCATATGTGTTCTCTCAGTGGTATGTTTTCCAATTTATTTCTTTCTTTCTCAAGCATTCATGAGTTTTATGCAAAAGACAATTTAGTACGACCAGTACTATCATTTATCAAACATTTGTTAAAGTTGCAAATTTCATTGTTTCAACTGTAAGTTTAAATCATGACACGTTTCTTTAACTCTGAGATTTGTTTATGATTTGAAATGTTATTTCTCATGAAAAGATAAACAATTCATGGACACTTAATCCATGTTTTCTTCTATTAAGGGTTAAATTGATATTTATCTTTTGATACAACAATTGATCTTTGATTTTGTTTCCCACTTTCTTCCAACGACATCAAATTCAAATTTTTCCAAAGTATTGATATTTTTGCCCTTTATGGTTGGATACTTAGTAATTAAAAACTATCATTAAAACCTAAGTTAAAACTAGTATTAAACCCCTTGTTCTTTGAACAGACCTTTAAAAAAAAAACAATCACCTGAAATTTATAAATGTCCTTGGAAGTGTTTCCCTAGCTAGGAAATATCTCAAGGAATACAACATTTTTTGGCGTCATTGTCGGGGAGCAAATTTAGAAATATTTTCCCTGGGTAAAATAATTATACCTACCTTTTGATGGTGAACAAAACTTATGTTGTCTAAAATCCTTCACCTGATGAATCCACTGTCTTTCAATTCCAAAATTTGAAGAATCCATTGATTATTCCATTTTGATTTCAAATAAATTTTTAAGACTACATTGGGAGATCAACCTTTGATAAATAAATGAAGAACCATTGTAAAATAATCAAATATCAAATGACAACTTTCTTTCAAGAAATTTTAGATTTATTCTTTGGTCGTTTGTTGTTCTGGATTGTACATTCAGAAAAAGTTTTCTGCTATTTTATAGATTCAGAGGATAGAAAATTCAAAACCTCATCTCAGATATTTGAAACATAAATCCTATTTTCTTCTCATATTACTCAAGAAAATAATCTTTCTTCACGAGTTCCTTCTGTTAGTAGTAATGGGCCTCTCACTTCAACGTCCTTTGAAAGTTTTCTTGACCATAAATCCCACCCCTTTCTTTCAAAGCATATTCAGTCTTATACATAAGTTGGGAATGAAATTAATTTTCCAATTCCTTCAGTCTCTAATATACCTTATGATCAACTTGCAAAGATTCATCCTCGGGATTTAAACAAATATAAACCTCTCAAACTGCCATCAATTATTCATGATTTACCTCCTAAAATTTTCAAATACATTCCTTTATTCAATGGAGAAGATGATATTATAGTAGAAAGGCACATGGAAGCCTTTGAACATTTCACAAATTGTTTAGATATTCAATGTGAGGATATTTTTATGAGGTTATTCACTCATTCATTAGTAGGAGAAGTGAAAAGATGGTTTAGAAACTTACCAGCTGAATCAATTAATTATTGGACCGATTTTAATGATGTTTTCTTGCACAAGTGGGCTGAGAGGAAATCTCACGATCAATATCTTTCTAAATTTTATGCTACAAAAAGAAGGAATGGTGAAACAATTATGAAATTCAATAGGAGATTTGAAAATGTCTATAACAATTTTCCTATTAAAATTCGTCCTTCAGAACTGCTGCTAAGATATACTATGCACTAGCACATCATCCTGATTTAGCATTATATCTCAGAGAAAGGAAATCTTCCACCTTGTAGCAAATGTGTATAGATGCTGAAGAAATTGAAAATAATTTATGGGCTTGTGGGATGCTACCTGATCAAATAAAGGAGGATCTAAATGCAAAAGAGAAAAAAGAAGAAGATGATTAGGAAGAATTAGATCAACAACAGATAAATCATTAAATGAAACTGATTTTTGCATTAACTTTTTGGGTGATTTGCATAGTGAGAAAAATGAATTTATTAATTATGAATCCGAACAAGAGAGATGCTATGAACATATCCAAGAGAATTTTCAAGATGATCAAAAACAAATTTCTTTATCCTTATATTTAGAGAGATTGAATACTTATCAACCTATATATGATAATTATGATTCAAAATTAAATCTTGACATCAAAGAAGAACAAATTTTGCAAACATAATCTTCAGAAATGCTTATTATTTCACCAATTTATGATATTTATGAAGATTTTGATGATTTTCAGTCAAATGCATTACTCTTATTAGTCTTTAGAGATTAAGGGATTAATGATTTTGAATAAAAGTTTGAGTGTGTTCAAGAGATGCAAGAACAAGTTTATTATATCAATGAGGATGAAGAAGATTTACTTGCTTATGAATAAACATTTCTGGATAATTCTGGTATGAATGCACTTGAAAGTATTCAAGAAGGTACATATATTTTTTCCTATCATGGAGGATAAAGGTCAAAATGTTTTTGAACAAAATGATATCTCTATGCTATCATTCACAGAAACTTCAAACAACAATAAGTGTATATATGATAACTTTGATGTCCAAGATAAGTTTAAAGTTGATGAAAAGTTTGGTTTTCAAAGATTTAACTATCGTCAGCAAATGCAAAGTTTAAACAAAGAAATTAAAGAAGAACAAATTTCCCAAATATCATATTATTTTTTTTTCAATAATCATGATTATAAAAATGATATTTCAGCTGGTTATGATCAAGAACATATTGTTGATCTAAAATATCTTGTTGTTATATCATATCAGAAGGATATTATTGATGATGATATTTATTATATTTTTGTTCCTAAATCTTGTCAAAAACTTGCATTTAAGGAAGAACAACAACAATTTAAAGAAGTTTTCTTTGGTTGTTCATTAGAGCTCGAATTTCTTCAAGGAGATGAGGAGGGTTGTACATATGTGTTTTTGCATGATTTACAAGATCATGTAGCTGATTGACTTAAATCTATTTCTTTTCAATCCTCTAACTTTCCACATTTCATTAACACATTACAAATAGATTTCACATATCAATTGCTAGCTTATGCCTTTTTGTTGTTAGTAGATTTGTTTCCTTTTCTTGTACAAATTTGTAAGGAAAAATTTCATTCAGTTAACAAGTTGCTTGATTAGCTTCACTCGAAGTTTGATTATACTTAACAAAAATAATGATGTTATTTACAATAAGATCTAATTGTATATAAATAAGCTCACATTTGTGCATTTCTTTCAGTCTGCATGGTTGTTTTTAGGATTGCAAGGATAATGTTAATTTAGGTTGAATAAATGAAACTAAACTGTGTTGATCACTCATATTTATTCTAATCTCTATAGAAATAATAGAATTAATTGATAAACAAAATCTCAAACTTGTTATTTTTACAATTAAGGTCAAAATTTATTTGTTCCTTCATCTCTGTTGAAATGGTATATTTGAGGTAATTTCTTGTAATCAAAGCTGTAATATTAGATGATAACTGGTAGGTTTCTCAAGGAAAATTTAAAAGAACAAATAAAAACTATTATTGTACTCATAGGAAAATATATAGTTAATTTTGAGAAGGTATTAATCTCAGGGTTTATTTTAACATATAGAAAGTTCTACTTAATTATAAACTTTTAACAGTTATCATCCCATGGTGTTCTTGACACACTGATTGCCCCCATCCCACAGAGATAAATAAAATGTTAAGACATATGGTGAAAGGAAATTCAAAGTTGATTGCCCCCATATTGTCCAAAAGAGATAATGAAAGGAACCCTCATCTCAAAATTAATGAAATCATGTTAAAATAGTGGGATGGTGAAAGGAAATTCAACATTGGGGGATACAGATATCTTCATCGGGGCTATGAACACTTAATTGGCAGTGAGGAAATGTATATGATAATTGTAATGAAATGTATCTACGTATCTTCATTCTTACCATGTTATTAGTTCTTTTCAATATTCTCTATATTATGATCCAATTGAGTTGCATTAAAATGAATAAGAGAACTAATTTTAACCTTGAGTAAGACAATTATCAGTTAGAAATTTAATGTTGTAGCCTGATTAATTACCTTAGACAACTCGTGAGTAGATTTTGATAAAGGAATTCTTTAATAGCCTTTCTTGAAACCAAGAGTTTAACATGTTTTGAAATTTGAACTATCAATAATTCTAATACTTCTGATATGAGATTTATATTGAAAAGTGAGAAAAGAGTTTGGATTCATTTGAATAAAATTTATCTTTAAAAACTAGAGAATAATGACTTCATTTCCCAATAATGAAGGCATCAAGTTTGCATGTTATTTCGTGCCTCGCAGGGAGACACAATCCCCAGATGGAGCCTAATGTTGTAACATAGATTAAAATTCAAAATTTGTATTTTAATAGGCATGTTTTTTTTTAGATTTTAATTTTAATTTAAATGTTTTAGATTAATCTTTTATTTTATTATAGTCTAAATCCTAGTTATAAGATTAGTAAAATTATTAGGTTAGTATTATTTATGTTAATTTTTATTGATTTATTTTATGTTTGAATAGATTATATAGTTTTATTTGTGTGTGTGTGTGTGTGTGTGTGTGTGTGTGTGTGTGTGTGTGTGTAACTTTATGTATAGTTGAATAGTTGGATCTCATTTTAACTATATTAAAACTAATAAAATTCATGTTATGTGTAGGTGTAATTTGGTTTGTCGATCAAAAGGTGAGTGCAATCAATGGTTCTAAAGATTTAAAAAAAAGAAAAGAGGCGGACATGAAAGCTCTTTTTCTCCATTCAGATTAATGCTACGTGCCAACCTATAATCAATTTCACATTTTAATTTGGTGGTTATCAAGGGCACAAGTTAATTCATGAATTAGATCTTATCCATTTTATACATGGATGGCGAGATTTGATTGATTTTCATTACGGTGGATCTATCAAATCCAATAACAAAAGTTGAATAACTTTTACAAGTGATACTATTTAAGCCCGAAGGTTTTGGTCTATCAATCTATTCCAGATTTAAAGGTAATTAGTTAACAAGTGACGGAGTATTATGAAGTAATCAATAATTTTTTCTAGATTTGAAAGATTGATTCAATATCTTCGCGAAAACATTCAGTTAAGTAGGGAAAACAAGAGCGATGTCACCAAAAATTAACAAGATTTCCAAACAAAAAACTATGGTATTTTTTATGTTCTCGAACCTTTGATATCGGTAATTGTTTTTTATTCAGTTAGGACGAGTGATTTTCAAAGTTATGAAATCTTGAGTATAAAAACCTATTTAGAAAGAAGGTAAAGGGGGTGTTAGAAATTTTGGACTTGGCATGTTAAACTTCTTAATAAAAATAATTTTTCCAAACGATAAAGGATTCAAGATTTTGGGCTTTGACATATGTGTTCTCTTTGTGGTATGTTTTCCAGTTTATTTCTTTCTTTCTCAAGCATTCATGAGTTTTATGCAAAGTAAAATTTAGTACAACCACTACTGGACCATTTATCAAACATTTGTTAAAGTTGTAGATTTCATTGTTTCAACTGTAAGTTTAAATCATGATCTGTTTCTTTAACTTTGATAGTTGTTTATGATTTTAAATGTTATTTATCATGAAGAGATAAACAATTCATTGGTACTTAATATGTATTTTCTTCTATTAAAGGTTACATTGATATTTATCTTTTGATACATCAATTGATCTTTGATTTTGTTTCCCACTTTCTTCCAACGACATCAAATTAAAAATTTGCCAAAGTATTACGATTTATACCCTTTATGGTTGGATACTTAGTAATTAAAAAATATCATTAAAACCTAAGTCAAAACTAGTATTAAACCCCATGTTCTTTGAACATACCTTTAAAAAAAAACAATCACCTAAAATTTATAAATGTCCTTGGCATTGTTTCCTTAGCCATGAAATATCTCAAGGAATACAACAACAGTCACACTTGATATATTTAGCATACAACTAGTGTTCTCTTAGCACATGTAGCACCAATCTAAGATAATCTTCATGCTCTTCCCTGGTCTTGGAATATACCATGATATCATCGACAAACAAAAGGATAAACTTGTCCAAATACTTGCCGAGAATATTGTTCATCAAACACATAAAGGTGGTTGGTGCGTTGGTAAGCCCAAAAGGAACCACCACAAATTTATAGTGTGCATACCTCATTCTAAAAGTTGTGTTGTGGATGTCTTCACCCTTAATTATGACTTGGTGATATCCAAATCTCAAGTCTATTTTAGAAAGAACAATAGCTCCTATGAGCCGATCGAAAAGATCATCAATTCTGGGTAGTGGGTACTTGTTCTTGATGGTCATCTTGTTTAATTTCCAGTAGTCGATACACATACGCAAGGTACCATATTTCTTCTTTACAAATAGTACTAGTGCCTCCCATGTGGACACACTCAACCTAATATACCCTTTATCCATCATCTCCTTTAATTGCATCTTTAACTCCACCAACTTTGTTGTACTCATCCTATATGGAACTTTAGATGGTGATACCACTCTTAGTATAAGGTCTATGGAAAAATCAATATCTTGTTTAGGAGGAATTCTGGGTACCTCCTCTTGAAATACATATTTGAACTCGTACAATATTGGGTGATCTTCAATCTTCAACTTACTATTCTCTATTGCATTTAACACTTGTATTGCATATAAGGGACACCCTTTTATGCTGAATTTATTGATTTGCAGGGCTAATATTTTCCTCACCGATACAAGCTTCTTGATTCCCTGTAGTACCCTCATGTTGCCTTCATAATTTTCACATTCTAGTGTTTTATCAAATCAATCCAATTTTTCTTTGTAGGAAGCCAACCAATCCACGCCTATCAGTATGCCATATGAACACAAAGGTAGGATATTAAAGGTTGCTTGTGTATGAAGTCCATTCATTTCAAATGGGCATGCTTCAATCATTTATGTCACCATCCACTTGGTTCCTGTGGCTAGTTGAACTAACCATGATTTTGCATGCTTCCTTCTTTATAAGGCACATGATTCAACAACTTGGGGTGAAATATAGCTAAAGTTAGAACCAAGTTCAATTAAAATTGAAATGGTTCGTTTGGAAATTATACCTTCTAGTTCCACCACTAAAGCTTGGTGGTCTATTTTTCAATTCTCAAAAACTACATAAATTTGTGGAACATTCCTGGCTACATGATTAACAATAGTAGCGTCTTGAACATTATAAAATCTCTTTTTGTCATGTTGTCTGTGAGGGCAGTCCCTCAACAGATGTGACTCTCCATAGCCCCAACATTGTATAGGTCCTTTCTTATTCTCTTCCACTTTCTTCCTTACTTTCTATGTTGGTTTTTTCCCACTTTGAGATGGAAAATTTTGCTAGTGCATGCTTCTAGCCGGATGGCTGAGCTAAGCACCTATTTTTATATTTTTGTTTTGGGATGGTTTAAATCCATTCCTTTGAAATCTAGGATGATCCCTCCTTTTCCGATCCTTAAGGGGATCATGTCTATTCTTGGATTCATCATAAAAACATCTGGTCTTTCTAACTATGTCCTCTGGTGTCTTAGGCTCGTCAAGCTCAATCCTATCCTAATAGGATTGTGGTAATCCATAGAGGAAGCATTGTATCCTCACTTTTTCATCCTTGAGATAAGGGACATACCTTAATAACTCTAAGAACATTTTTGTATAAGTATCCATGGTAAGCTTCCCTAACTTATGTTCATGGAACTCTTTAATATTACCATCGTAGTACTTCTCTGTTAAATATTCTTTCCTGAAATATTTATCGAATTGTTTCCAGGTTATCTTACTTTCCTTTAATCCTTTAACATCCTTGAGGTCCTCCCACCATATGGAAGCTCCCCCATTCAGATTAAAAATAGATATCTTTGGCTTTGTATTTTATGAGTAATTATGTACTAAAAAATACTTCCTTAATCCGAGTAGCCAGGCCTTGACCTCCTCTCCTTTCTTGATTTCCCCATCAAAGGTAGGCGGCTTTGCCTTCTTGAATTCCTCTATCAGAGAACAATGAGAGCACCTCTTCTTCTTCTTATTCTTCTTGGGGACACTTGACCTAGTGTCACTTCGAGACAACTCTTTTGTAGTGGTCTTTCCACTAGATGACTCTGTGGAAGAGTCTCCACTAGTTTTGTTTTTCTTAGCACTCTTGTGCCTTTTCCTGGAGGAACTCTTCCCCAAATTATTGTGAGATGGCCCATGCTTCTGAATATTTGATGGAATTTGTAGCTTCTCAGACTACTGTTGTCCTTCATTACTGGTAGTTGGACCTTGTTGCAAGTGCTTGGATCTTAGACAAACTCTGCAATAGTAATTCATTTAATTCTTCTTGCTCGGCTTGAGATTTCATGAGCCTTTCATTGTCTACTTTCAAACTACTCACTATTTCTACTAAGTTTGGAGGGGTTTCTATAGCCCTCCTGTCA
Organism: Picea sitchensis; assembly: GCA_010110895.2. NCBI lineage: Eukaryota > Viridiplantae > Streptophyta > Pinopsida > Pinales > Pinaceae > Picea > Picea sitchensis. Next base: position 235,309 of record SNQJ01S0005747.1, read on the forward strand.
TTAGATTCCTCAACTAGGAAATGTGAGGTCTCTTCCGTGTTGAGTTGTACCATTCACTTTTGTTTTCTTTTTTCTTCTCAGTACCTCCTACGTGCTAAAGCAATAAAAAAATACTAGCAAATCACCATTCAAATTACACGTGAAAAAGGAATCTTAGCCTCACTAAGGATTTAGTCCGCCTTAATAGTCCCAAACTAGGACTATATTCATGCTGCAAATTCTATTCAGAAACTACTGTTAACACACATTATCATAATTAGATTATTCAACATGAAAATACATAAATTTATGTCATGCATGATATTATAAAATTCATTCATCCTTGTTGTCCCATTCAACCCTAGAGTTTGAAATCTGCTCCAATACCACTCTATAACACACCCAACCCCATTAAACATAGTTAGTCTAGTGAGATGTCAAAGTTCCTCTTCCCTAGGTGTCTCTTTTCTAGGGCTTTAACCCCAAGGATGGAAACATGCTCATAAAGAGCTTCCCAATGGCTATCCTCATAGTCGAAACTAGGTTCTAGGATGATAAGATTATCCTCCAAAGCCCTCCATAATATTTCCTTCTACCACATCATGTGTCCAATGTGGCTACCATGTGGGATCCTCCATCACCAATATGAATGAAAAGGGTGGGTGTGTGTGCTAGTGTGGCAGTAACATGCCATCGGACACAACACAATCCATCTTACAAGTTAGGGAAATCCCTTGGCAAGAGAAATTCTATGCAACCGGGAATTGAACTTGCCTAGATCAACGATTCTAGTTTACTCAGAATTCCCTAACCCACATGACGATTAACGACCTTATCCATCCTTAACTAATCGCTCAATAGGTGGGGTCCAAAGTAAGATCTATGGATCAAATATTTTTGGGTTGAATCCATGGAGAATCAATGACCCACATTCAATCAATATCTTGCTATCAGAAAACACCACCTCCCATGGCCTTATGGTCCTTCCTGAATATGTCTTTCCGAACTAGGGTCTCGAACAGATCCGACGGTCATCAGAATCTTGAATCCAACGACCAGGGTTTCCTCAGGATCTAAGATCTGCTCAACTATTAACGATGCTACATGAATCTGAAATGGTTTCTCTATGTATAGGCCCATAGTGAGATCAATGCCTCAAATCTCATCGGTTGGGCCTCATTGTAGATCTATGACTCTAGTCCACTCTGACTTTCACCTTTGGGATTTTTTCATTGGGAGCACCTACCACACAATCCTAGTGCGTTCTTTTGAACACCATGTTTTGAAAAGTTTAGAGGGATGGTCTAGGATGGGATCTATGGCCTGGATCTGCTCGATCTAGCCTCTTGGGAAATTGATGACTCTCATCGACTTGAGATATCTCTGTTAGAAGGATCACCCTGGAAACACTCACGGGTTCTTCCAAACAACCCCCTTTCTGAAGGGATTCCTCCTATGCTCTGATCTTCGATGACCAATTGAGATCAAACCTCAACAATGAATCTACAACTGAGATTTCTTCAAGGTTTCTACGTAGGGAAATTCAAATAAGGGTACAGGGCGCTTCTAGGTGATTAATCTCTTCACCTTCCCTACACTTTCAATAAGGAATTAACCTTGGGATCTTCAGATATTTGAACCACATCCTTGGTACCCAGGTTCCACCTCCCAACAACCCACGATGTGATGATTTTCTCATCTTGCAAAATGTCTATTCAAAGACTTGGGAAAAACACAGGGTAACAAGCCTCAGTAATCAGGCTTCCAATACATGCTTTCCACAGATAACCAACCAATTTGGAAATTGTCTCAATGGATGAACAAGTTCAGATTTAACATTCATTCAACATATTATAATTTGTTTCAAGAAAAAAATTCAAGGATTAATCTTGATTAAGAAATAATTACAGATTACATTTAGGAGCACTTATTTATTTTAGCTCAAACCCTAACCAACCAATTGACTGAGGGTGAATTCCTTTCCACCCAACCATAGATTTTTTTTTACCTTTAATTTCTACAACAAGCCACCCTCATGCTAGGCCATGATACCACCATGGGACTCTCATATATTGGCTCTTAGGTTAAGGTTCTAAACATTAAGTTTACTCCCCTTCACTAAATTGACAACAATAAAAATCCCCTCTTCCCACTGAGTCCAAGGACACCATGAGCTTACCGGGAACCTTCCTAGTTGGATTTCCTCTACACAAGGGAGTCCCTTCATTGCTACATGGTTCCTCTATTCCCTCCCCTTACCAATGCCAATTTTATTCTAGTAAGAACAAACTCGCAACCCTCTATGCTCCAATCTGGATTTGGGTATTCTCTATTCCAATTTGATCATGATTTTCCTAGGTAAGCTTCCTATTTTCCTCATAGGAACTTCCCAGTTATTCTATGCTTTATGTGCATGTGTACTCTGTCCATGCATGCTTATACTCTTATCTCCCATGATTGCTGAGTTCCTCCTCTCCATGCCATACCTCCCCACTCTGGTTTCCTTCCCTCCCAAATATGGAGCATTCCCCCACCTTGTGTTCCTAAGCTTGCTTCTGTCAGAAGCAACCTCAAGAGTCAAGATCCCAAATCAAAGGGGCACCAAAATACTCATGGTTGAAAACTTTAGCTGACCGATTTCTTCTCTATATGCACTTCTAAAGAAAATAATAACAACCCCAACTACCGGGTCTCAACCCCATTAACTGGATTTCTTGTGAATAGGGAAAGGAAGGGAACTTCAAGTATATTTGGTCATTCAAAGTTATTCAAGTGGAGGTTGTATTTATTTGGTAAATAAGGAAATTCCCAGTTCCCCCTCACCAATTCCTACTTGTGGCATCATGGCTATTACTGCAAGGTTTCCCATTTAGTTAGCTGGTTGGAAAATTAAATATAAAACACAATTACAGTGTTCATCAATTACATTCATTAAGTCTTAATCATAATTACAGATTTGGGCAGGGAGGGGGGGATGGAGTGTTACAATGATTTAGTGATAAAGAATCTAAATGCCTTCAATACTCTGGTAAGTCAACTTGTCTCTATTGATATTAAGCTTGTGGAAGAAGATAATTGGATTACCTTGTTATATTCTTTGTTAGACTCTTGGGATAATCTAGTTGTAGCAATTGGTAGTACCACTAAATCTACATTGACATATGAGGATGTAGTTGCATCCTTGTTATCTAAAAAGTTGAGGCAAAAAATCATGGATAGTTAGAGCACATATGATTTATTTGTAAGAAGCCATCCCCAATATAGGAATACAAATAAGTCTTCAAGGGGGATATCTAAATCTAGAGGTAGATCTTAATCTCTAGGATAATCTTTGAGGAAATGTTGGAAGTGTGGTAAAGTTGGGCATTATAAGAAACCTTTTAGGTCTAATAATGTTGATAAAGCAAAGGGATCTGATGACGCCTCTTCCATAGAGGAAAAAACCTCCACAAAAGAATGAGGGGATTTTTACCTGACATCTATAGGTACACATGCATATCGTGGTGTATGGTTGATAAAATCTGGTGTGTCATTTCATATGAATCCTCATAGGGAGTGATTTTGTGAATATGAAAAGTACGATGGTGGTGATGTCTTCCTAGGAGATGAATCAATAGCCAAAATCATGGGACATAGAAGGGTTAAGTTGTTGCTAAAAGATGGAAGGATTATAACTCTCCCTGGGGTTCTGCACATTCCAAATCTAGCGAGGAGTCTAATATCTATAAGCAAGTTGGATGATGCAAGTGTGTATACTTTATTAGGAAAAGGCACTTGCAAGATGGTAGAAGGAGCAATGGTGTTGATGAGGGGAGTTCGGTGTGGAACTTTGTACAAGTTGTTGGGAAGTACTTATACTAATGGATGTAATAGTTATATTGTCCTTGAGAAGAGAAATAAAGAAGACCTAATCCGTATTGTTCTTGGAAAGAAGGCCATGATGTGGCATCAAAGACTAGGACATGTTGGAGAAAAGGGCCTTCGAACACTACACGGTAAAGGTATGGTTGAAGATATTTCTAATTGCACCTTGGATTTTGATTTCTGTTAACATTGCATATATGGTAAACAAAATCGAGTGATATTCCCATTGCATATATGTGCTTGGACCTGTGCATGTTCCATCACTAGGTAAATCTATGTATTATGTTTCATTAATAGATGATTTCTCAAGGAACACATGGAGTTATTTTATTAGGAATAAATTTGAGGTATTTGATAAATTTAATGAGTTTAAGGCTCTAGTATAAAATCGAATAGAGAAGAAAATAAAGGTACCAAGGACATAGAATGGTGGATAATTACGCAGAAATGAATTTGAAGAATTCTGTAAGAAGTGTTGTATAGCAAGGAAAAAGACTACTCCATACACACCTTAGTAGAATGGAGTTTCAGAAAGGATGAATAGGACATTGATGAAAAAATCAAGGAGCATGCTCAATGGTGTCAGGTTAGGATAGGAATTCTAGGTAGAGGCAATGGGTACTGCATGTTTCCTAGTCAATCGATCACCCTCATCAATGTTGGATGAAAAAATTCCACATGAGGTATGGACTGGTAAGAAACCCTCTCTTAAACATTTCAGAGTGTTTGGTTTTGATGCTTATGTACATGTTCCAAAGGAAAATAGGAGCAAGTTGGATAATAAAGCTGAAAAGTGTATCTTTGTTGGTTATAAATATGGTATAAAAGGCTATAAACTTTGGAACCCATAAAATAAGAAGGTTGTCTACAGTTGGGACATTGTTTTTAGAGAGGTTAAAGATGTTCCCAAACATGAAATCATACCAAGGCAAGAATAACCTGAGAAAATAGAGTTTGAGTTGGATGATGCAAAATTTGACTCAATAAAAGAAGATGAATAAGAAGAAGAAGAACCTCATACTCCAGTATTGAGGAGATCAATGAGGGAAAGAAGGAAACCAAAAAGGTATAGTCCACCTTATTTTCATGCTAATTTTTCTTTATCTATTACTGATGATGATCCCAGAACTGTCAGGGAAGCAATGAATTCATAGGATAGTAAAATATAGAAGAAGAGCATGGTTGAAGAGATGCATGCCTTGGATACAAATGAGGATTAGGATCTAGTTGAGTTGCTAGCTGGAATAAAATCTATTGGTAGCAAATGGTTGTTTAAGAAGAAGTTGAATGCAAAAGGAAAAGTGGATTAATACAAAGCTTGATTAGTAACAAAAGGTTATTCCTAGGTAGAGGGAATTGACTTTGGTGAAATTTTTTCTCTTATTGCCAAGCTAACTTCTATTATTTTCTTTTATCTATTGATACTTCTTATGATTTTGAAGTAGAACATATGTATGTGAAGACAACATTCCTACATGGGGATATGGAAGAAGAAATCTACATGAAGCAACAAGAAGGATTTGTAGTGAAGGGATAGAAAGAGCTAGCATGTAAGCTAAAGAAGTCACTATATGGTATGAAGGAATCGCCTAGGATGTGGTACCAAAATTTTGACACATACAACCTTGAGATGGGATTTGTGAGAAGTAGGGTTGATCACTGTGTATATGCCAAGTAGGTTGGTAATGACTTCATTTATGTAGTATTGTATGTTGTTGACATGTTACTAGTAGAAAACAACATGGAGGTTATCAAGAAGGTAAATCACAACTATTCTCCAAATTTGACATGAAAGATCTCAATGATACTAACTTCATTCTAGGAATGGAGATTGAAAGAGATTGAGAAAACATGAAAATTTGGTTGAATAAGAGAAAATATGTTGAGATGATATTTTAGAGGTTTAATATGAAAGAAAGTAAATTGGTCAAGGTTCCTATTCTTGTAGGTGTAAAGTTATCTGAAGATCAATGTCCCAAGACACATGAAGAGGAAGAGGACATGTCCCATGTTCCATATGCTAGTGCGGTTGGTAGTTTTTTTTATGTGATGGTCCATACTAGACCAGACATTGCACATGCAATGGGAATTTTGAGAAGGTATATGTCAAAACCAGGGAAGGAGCATTGGACAACATTAAAGAGGGTTTTCAGGTACTTTTGTGGCACTACTAGTTATGGATTTTTATACCAATGAATACCACAATTGGACAGAGTGTTGGACATACATGGGGTTTTTTATGCAAACAAGTGGGTATGTGTTTAACCTATTTGGAGGAGTAATTAGTTGGATGAGCAAAATACATGTTGTAGTGACACTCTCAACTACATAATATGAATACATGGCAACCACTCATGCAAGGAAGGAATTAATATGGTTATAGAGATTATGTCCAGGCATTGGGTTGGTACAAAAAGTAGTAATATTATATTGTGATAGTCAAAGTGAAATCTTCCTAGAAAAGAACCCAACTTATCATTCAAAGACACAACATATTGATGTTTAGTATCACTTTGTAAGAGACATAGTTGAAGGCAAGAAGGTGTTTTTGGAGAAGGTTGACACTTTGAAGAATGTTGCAGATTCATGGAAAAATTTTGTGAACACCGATAAGTTTCACTGGTGTAGAGAAACAATGGGCATTGTTGCCTCAGATTCTTGACTATGTAATCCTGTGACCCCCCGTATGCAAAGAAAACAATAAGTGGGAGAATGTTGGGTATCTGTTATATTTTTTGCATTTGTGTATGTGGGGGGATACATCATATTTGATATCCTCCCCTGATAGGCAAAGGGATTTTACCGGAGACGGAAAGGTGCGGGGCAACGCCTCAAATTGTTTTTTGGGCGATTTTCATTATTTTTAGCGATTTTCTAAATTTATTCCAGATTAATAGATTAGGGTTTTGGTAGCTATGGAATACCTAAAATATTGTATATATTTTATTGTGAATGGTGAAATTAATACAATGAATAGTTGAAAGTTATGGCACAAAGGAAGGCTAATTTTCTCCTAGTTAAGGGTTTCCAGCGTAAATCTCTGTGTACTATGTGTATGAGACATTGATTAATTTTTGTTTTTCTTAAGGATTTGTATGTATTGCCTTACTTCATAGGTTTAAAACTTACACTAGTCACCCTTAATAACAATAAAACCTTATCCTACCAAGTGTATAGGAAGAAAACTAATAGTGACCAATACCTCAATGCCAAATCTCATGACCACCCAACCCAAAAGCTAAGGTGTTATAAACACCTTGGTCACCTAAGTCATTCATACACATAACCAAAAATACATCAATTAAGAAACATACCATCTAAGAAAATACCTCCAAAAAAATGGTTACTCCAATAATCAAATCAATAAATTGTTTCTCAAAGAAAACTTCCCCTAACCTAATCCTAACCCAACCCATTTCCAAAATATGAAATCTTGAGCTTTTCTCCCCATCTAAGGAAGGAGCCATCGATATAATATCTTAAAATCCTTCTGAAAAATGATATTATAAAATTATCCAAACCCCTCAAAACCATCCATAATTCCTTTACCTTTGTCAAAGACAAGATCAATCCTCTCCACAAACCAGACATTCAAAAAATACTTTGCTCATGTGATACTTCATACATAGGAAAGATCAATCACTCCTTTAAAACTAGACTAAAGGAACATATAGCCCACACCAATCATAATTGAATCACAAAATATAATATAGATAAGCATTCCTTCCATGAAAAACACCTAATTTATTTCGACCAAACCAAATTCTCACTAAAGATGACCACCATCCTACCCATGCATTAAGAGAAGCCATCAAAATTGAAAAACAACTCAACAACATGACCAAGGAATATGGTTTAAAAATAAGCCAATATTAGGCCCCTACAACTAAAAAAACCCAAATCAACCACCGGGACTCAATAACCTTTCTCCTTCAATGTCCCACACCATTTCCTAAATTTATTCTTTGCTTTTGCACCCCTCTCTTTTTTTTCCCTCTATATTCTTTGCTTTTGCCTCCCCCCCTCTCTTTTTTTCCCTCTATTTTCCCCTTAGTTTCATGACCTCATATCCCCAATCTTTATTTCATCCTTTCCCCACCTTATTCCAAGGTCTTCTTCCCTTTTTTGTTGAAATTATTATCTATTTTTTCTCATCTCTATCCTCTCTATTTTATGGTGCACCCTCATCTTCACCCAAGCCTTAACCTCTACTTCAAACATTTTCCTTTATCTCTTTTAGTAGCTAATTTCATATAATTATAATGAATCATTTAAGTTCTCATGCTAAAATATTTCAATTCCTTTAATTTTAATTTAATCCTAATTCAACTACCCCTTACCTAAGCACCCTTATTATATTATATCCTTTAACCCTCCTTCCATAAGCTTACAGACTATTCCAATCCATAAGTCATTTAAATAACTAACCATAATAATTATTTATCAAACCTTGCATTGTCCAAAACTATCAAAAATATATATGGTTCTTTAGCATTGATGACGTGGAAGGATCTCACTTGAAACATTGAAGAAACAAAATCTACAATGCAGTTCTAAATCCAAAAATAAAATGGAAAACTCATACCACTATGAAATTCTAAATCACTCAATACCTATTCTTAATTACGGCTTTGCTCAAATATCTATAATATATGCATAGTTGTAAGAAACCATCCTTCTTCTTGATAAACATTACTGGTTTACCCCATGGTGAAATGTCAAGAGTAATAAGGCCATTTCATAGGAGCTCCTTTAGTTGCATATGTAATTCCTAGAGTTGTAGAGCCATCATCTTGTCAGGTTCCTTGGGATTGGATTTGTTTTGAGTTCTAGTTTGATAGTAAAATAGAGATCTCTTTTAGGAGACAACTTTGGTAGTTCTTTGGTAAAAATGTCCTTGAACTCTAAAAACAGAGTCATGATCTAAGGAGGGTCCCTTTTCTTCATTTACTACCTCCATCATTGTTGATAACCTTTTCTTGAAGGGAAAAAGGATCAATGCTAAGGTGAATCCTTGGGGGAATCAAGGAGCATTGATATGAAAATGGTAGGCCTGTGGCCTGCCCACTTCGTCAATACGGTTCCTTTGCAGAATTTTAATTCAATATCTATGTAATTTATTGTTTATTCTTTTCATTTCATATTCTTTAATCTGGATGTATCTTTGTATTTTTTTCTTCAAGGCTTGGTAATTTTTCAATTACAAGTATCTTTTAAAAAAAATGGTTTACACATCACTCATACAATAGTCATCTCTTAGCAAAAAAATTGTAGATGACCATGGCTCAGAGACACCTTCACTCATCCTGGACAAGCTACTTGACTCATTTGTCCTCTGATCTTCAAGAATGTTGCACTCTTCAAGATCTCATCTTTGCTACTACCCTTCAAGATTCCCAAGTACTCTTTGCATCTCCTTCTTTATGTCCTTCTTCACCACAACCTTCATTTTTAATGGGTTGGATTGGAAGGCCAACCATCACAATAGTTTGTTTCAACTTCCAAGCAAAATTTCGATATTTTCTCAACTTTTCCAAAAAACAACTAAATTATTTTTACAAAGTTTACAAAATATTTTGGTGAGGATCCAATTCGGATCACACCTCCCCAAAATATTTGCAGGATTTTGGTCCCCAAAATCTAGATCGTCAAGGAGATGGAATCACATGGCCTCCATTTTCCTCTCCATATCCATCATTCCATTACTAACGAAGGTTGTTTGTTTCTTGCTTATCTTCCCCTATTTTGCTTCTAGAGGAGTTATTCTCTCTCTCCCTTTATGTGCATTGACAAAGTGTTCCTTTCCACTCTTGACCAAACAATATTTGTTTTCTCTCCTATAGAAGGTAACATCCATATCCGATAGGTATGGGCTACCAAAAGTCACTCCATAAATCACTCCATATGCATATAATGATGCAAATTCACATTCTACTTCATCAACATAGCTAACATTAATTTAAAACTTGATTTTACATCTTCGAGTGATTCTCATGACATATTTCCCTTGAAACCATTCTAGTGAACTTGGATGCGCTAGATCATAAGTTTCTAGACCAAGCTCGTCAACTAATGTTTCATAAATAAAATTATATTGAGAACCACTATCAAACAAAGCATTTACCTTCTGGTTCTTTCTTGAAATTTGATTATTTGGAATAGTGCATGTTTATCTCCACTTGCCTTTGGTTGTTGTAATGTGGTGAAAACTATTGTTTCATCCAGATTAGAGGTGATTTCTACCACTTCGTATTTTATCTCGGTAGCTACCTTTTATTTCCCCTTGGACTTTAGCCACTTTGGACACAATTCTAGATGATTTTTCCAACAATTCTCTTATGTGTGCCCATCCACATCATAATGGTTGCAATGCCTATTATGATCCCTCCTTTTTTGGCTATGGATACCATATTCTTATCTCTTCTCTCATTGGTTTCTTTTTGGCCCGTATGCTACTATCCTTTCTTGGAATCCAACCCAATATACAAATCCTTCTTGCTCACCTCATCTATTCTTTTCACACAAATAAGCCACAATTGTCTTTAGATATGGCTGAAAAGTCCTCCAAGGTACTTCACCACTAACCCTAGCTCTTCCAAATATATACTCAACCTGATGGCTTTCGTTATGAATTCAAAAGTATATTCTTGCACCCCTTTTCCTTGTTCTTTTCGAAGGTAATTACACTTCATGAATTGCTCCTCTTTGTAGACTATGGGATAAAATTGTGACTTTAGCAATTCCTTGAAGTCCTCCCATTTTATAATCATGGGTGTCTTGCCTATCCTCAATGTATCCACATAGCTCTCCTACCACAATAGAGCATGTTCGGTCATATTCAAATGTGCAAAATAAATCTATCTTGTTTCTTGGATTTGGTAAAGGTAAAAAAAAACTTTCGTTTGTTTCAACTAGCTATTCAAGACTTTGGCATTAACTTGTCCATAAAACATGGGTATTTCCAATTTTGCTTCAACTTTGAAAGGATTGGAAGATGAAGGAAAAAAATAGTTTTTACCCAAATAATTGCATGTGGCATCTTATCGACATGCCTTATCTTCTTCATTCTCATTCTTTGTTGATTTTTCTTCCCTATCTTTCTTCACCAACAATTCCATTACCAATTCTAGCTTCTAGATCCTCCCTGTCATGTTCTTCATGAGTTATTTCGACCATCCTAGGTTTTTTTCTCCACAATAGTCTTGGAAGCAATGCTTCTCCACTATTTTGGTACCTGCTATGAGTGTTTACCATATAGGCCTTCTCCAAGTCTTCAAAACCTACTTAGAAACCTTATGATATGTAAATGGTAGGCCTATGAGCTATCAATTTTTTCAACATGGATCCTCTGTGGAAATTTGAATTCAATGTCTATGTAATTTAGAGTTCAATATTTTCATTTCATATTCTTTAATCATAATGTAGCTTTGTATTTTTTCCTCAAGGCTTGACAATTGTTTAATTACAAGTATATTTCATTTTAAGTTTGCTAACACAACACTCATACAACAATCATCTCTTAGCAAAAAAATTGCAGATGCCTATGGCTCAACAACACCTTCACTCATTGTGGATAGGCTCCTTGACTCCTTCACCCTCCAATCTTCAAGAAGGTTTCACTCTTCGAGCTCTCATCTTTGTCACTTCCCTTCAAGCTTCCCAAGTTCTCTTTTCATCTTTGCATTGATGTCCTTCTTTACCATAGCCTTTATTTTTAATGGGATACCTTGGAAGTCCAACCATCACAACGGTTTGTTTCAACTTCCAAGTAAAATTTGTACATTTTATCAACTTTAGCAAAACAAACGACTAAATGCTTGTTACAAAGTTTATAAAATATTTTGGTGATGATTCAATTTGAATAAATCACCCTCATTATTTTTTTATAAAGGTGGTACTCCTCTTTCAAATATTCGTGCAATGAAAATCTCTTGTGACATTTGTCTTTTGATGTATGAAAATGGAAGGATACTAAACAATAAACTCCCAAATGTGTAGATTTTTAATGACAAAAACCAACAAGATAAATTTTTTGTCAAACTCTTAGCAACCTAGAGATACATGTCTTGCATGAAATTCATAAATGACTCAAACCCACATTCAGAAATTACCATAAGCAGAAATACACATTGCTAAGCAAATATGCAGTGAAAATAAACACAATGGACAACAACCCATAAAACTCAAAAATTTAGGCAAAATCCAGGGAAAACCCCAATGTGGGGAAACCCAACGAGAGAGAGAGAGAGAGAGAGAGAGAGAGAGAGAGAGAGATCTTATTATTCAGCTTCAAGAAAATACATAACAACAACAAAATCACAATTTCCAGCCAGGAAAAATCCACTTACAACACACTAAAACAATCCCAAAATTTGCCTCGTAATTCGTGCCAAATCCGTACTGATGTACGACCTGTTCTGTACCTAGAAATCCATGCCAACAGTCAATTGTACGAACTGTTACGTACAACCCAAAAACAACAACCAAAATTCTAGAATCTTCCTAAATAATTATGCCAAAGACTGCCTCGATTTCCATGCTCACTTTCACTTGTTGTACGAACTATACGAACTATACAGATCCATACAGTACAACCTCCCACAGCAGAAAAATGACCCAGCAATGAAACATATATCTTCCTTGGGATTTGTGCCCACTTTTTCTTGGGAAATGTGCCCACAATGCTGCCCTAAATTTTCTCTCTCAAGCCTACTCGAAAATCTCTCTCAATCTCCTCCCGATGTGTCTTGCACACTACCGAATGCATTTTTTTATAAATCTGAAAATGGCATTTTCCCTCCAAAGTGTCTTTTCACCTTCCCCAACCCTAAATCCAAAGGCCAAGATTAGATCTTTCCTTTTTCAAGATCAAGGGTCATAATCCATTCCCTCCAAAATGAATCACTTAAAATATTAAAGTGATTTCACTTTATTACATAAGTGCTTTATGAAATAAAGTCACTTTAAAAATAGAAGGTACGCTTTATTAAAAAATCACTTTAATAAAAGAACCACTTTACAACTTTATAAAAATCCATTACATTTTTAAGTGCCTGGTAGTGTAAACATAAGGTTACATCTGAATTCAAAACAAAATATGCGGAGTACCTCCCAAGCTAAAAAGCTAACACTCCCTCTTAGCGAGGGAAGTACTCATTGCCACCACTATCATCTGGTTCCATCACACTGTGCTCTGTAGGAGCTCCCTCTGAACCTAGAGCCATCCTCAACACCCGCACAAAACTCAAACTAGAATATATTCTCCTGGCAACATCCTGGAACCCTGAGCTCACTTCATCCCGAGCATTGGTTCGATCAACCTGGCTTAGCCTTTTGCCAGTGCTCAGAAGAGACTCACTCTATTCTCTCGAAATACAAGACTAAATCCTTGGTGCCACCGCAGTCTCAAGAGCCTCCTCATGCTCCTCATCAGACGCTGAATCATACACTGAAGGTTGTCCTCTCAACATATACAACCTATCCACTCAGTTACCGATCGACTGCATCTCTACCGGGTCCACTCCCTGCCTATAGATAAAGACATGTTCCCTCTTGAACAATACACAATATCCTACATCCTCCAAGGCTTAGACTGAGAGAAAGTTAACCCTCAACCCTGGAACAAAGAGAATTCCATCAAGCTCTAAGAGTCCCCCAAACTCGAGTTGGAATCTAACACTCCCAACTCCATGTACAAATTTTTCCATACCACCTTCATTTACCACCTACCAACCATGATCAATCTCTGTGAAATCTAGGAATACTCACCAGATTCCCGTCACATGGCTAGAGGCTCCACTATCCACAATCCATCTGATATCACCTCCAAATCCTCCGCTACCGAAACTGGAAACTAGGGTCACCAAAGAAAATTCCCAGTCGTACTTTGAAGCAAAGTCCTCCATGGCTACTGTAGTAGCTGTCTCAGGTCCCTCTTATTTTGTCTTCTTCTTCCTCTCAGGACAACAAGAGGCAAGGTGCCCCAACTGGTTACAACAATAGCATCTGACTTTACTCAAGTCCCTTCCGGAACTTCCTTTCTTCTTGCTCTTTGCAGCAAGAGCAACATTCTCATCAATTCCATCTGTCTTCTGTTCATTTCTCTGAGATATTTCCTAGATCTCCTTCCGAGTGAAATCATCCCATGGTCTGCTCCAATATGGTAGATGTTCACGTCCTACAACATACTTCACGAAGACTTCCCATTCTTTGGTGAATCCATTTAAGGCCATCCTCACCAACTCAGAATCCGTAATGACCTGTCCAAAAACAACAAGCTCATATTTTACTTGAGCTACCCAGGTAATATAAGAAGAGACACTCTCCTCCTTACCCATCTTGGTATCATGCAACTTAGCCTTCAAGGCCATTTTCCGGTTCTCGTTCTTCACCTCAAACAAGTTCTTAAGTGCATCCCACATCTCCTTGGCAGTCTTTTTCTCAGCCAAGTGTGGGATAAGGTGATCCTTCACCCCATCCAGAATAATCCTCTGAGCCTTGTATTCCTTAATCTCATGCAATTCCAAAGCAAAATGATCTGCTGCGGGAGATGCCACAACAAAGTTGACATAGTTATAAATTTTGTTCTCCTTGAGAACAACTAATAATCAGACCTTCCACTGCAAATAGTTGGAAATTCCATCCAACCGATCCTCATATCTAATGCTTGCAACCATATTCCCTGTCACAAATCAAGGAAAACAATCACATCCTTTCCCTCTTCAACTTTGCCCAAAAATCACATTGCCCACTGTCACTCAGAGACAGCTATGATACCATGTAGATTTTTAATGACAAAAATCAACAAGCTAAAATTTCTATCAAACACTTAGCAACCTAAAGATAATTGTTTTGCATGAACTTCACAAATGCCTCAAACCCACATTAAAAAATTACCATAAGCAAAAATACACATTGCTAAGAAAATATTTAGCGGAAATAAACACAATGGACAACAACCCATACAACTCAGAAATTTAGGCAAAAGTCAGGGAAAACCCCAATGTGGGGAAACCCAACGAGAGAGAGAGAGAGAGAGATCTTATTATTCATCTTCAGGAAAATACATAACAACAGCAAAATCACTATTTCCAGCCAGGAAAAATCCACTTACAACACATTAAAACAATCCCAAAATCTGCCTCTAATCCATGCCAAATCCGTACTGCTATACGGCCTGTTTTGTACCTTGAAAATCCATGCCAATAGTCAGCTGTACAGACTATTCTGTATGGCCCAGAAACATCAACCAAAAGTCTGGAATTTGCCTCGAAAATCCTGCCAAAGACTGCCTCGATTTCTGTGCCCACTTTCACTTGTTGTACGAGCTGTACGGTACGACCTCCCACAACAAAAAAATGACCTAGCAATGAAACATATATCTTCCTTGGGATTTGTGCCCACTTTTTCTTGGAAAATGTGCCCACAATGATGCCCTAAATTTCCTCTCTCAAGCCTACTCGAAAATCTCTCTCAATCTCCTCCCGATGTGTCTTTCACACTACCCAATGCATTCTTTTATAAATATGAAAATGACATTTTCCCTCCAAAGTGTCTGAAAATATTAAAGTGATTCACTTTATTACATAAGTTCTTTATGAAATAAAGTCACTTTAAAAATAGAAGGTACACTTTATTAAAAAGTCACTTTAATAAAAGAACCACTTTACAACTTTATAAAAACCCATTACCAAGTTAAGTGTCTGGTAGTGTAAACATAAAGTTACATCTGCATTCAAGACAAAATATGCAGAGTACCTCCTGAGCTAAAAAGCTAACAAAATGAGCACATGGATCAACTCCAACAAGAAAACAAAGGATCTTCATTTAATTAGAATATCATTCATACACAACTTGTTGCATGAGAAAGAAATAGAAAGGCCTAACCACTCACAAAACTATAAATAAATATTTGTATAAAAAATGAATCACTCAACCAACTATGTTTTTTCCTCCATTCTAAGATGTAAGTAAGAGAAACAATCAAGATTATTGTTAGAAGAAAATGACACATGTTTAGTAGAGAAATTTAAAGGAATCTAATTTTCATTCTAAAGCTGTTTGAATAAAATCACATGCTCAAATCTCAACTCAATATTTCCTCAAGATAGAGCTATAAAATCTATGTGATACTTGAAATAGTTCTCAGCGGAACTTTTAAATGAATCCACAATGTAAACTATTTAAATGTCAGAAACAATATGGACCATGGCCTTCACAAATTTTATGACATAAATAAACAAGAGAGGAAAACACGTGCTCTCATGAGCATGGATGGGGTTCCTGTACTTGGAAATGAATGGAAAATCCTAGAAGAAGAAAATAGAGAAATGATTAGTCAAAGCCTTATTCCATCAGTTACAATACCAACAAAAAAAACTTGAAAGACGACTAATGGATGAAAAGAGATAAAGGGAATATATCTCGAGGATTTAATTACAAAAATGTGGAGGCAACTCTCTATAATCAAATATAATCAAAACCTCTCTTCTTTATTTCATCCTTGATTTAATAACCCTTTCTTTCTTTCTTTCTTTCTTTGGAGTTTCTTTGTCAGTTATGGATTTTTACCCTTCCAATTACTTATGCACTCTTCCTCTAATGCAATTATGAATTTTCCACTTAATAAATGTTTTATTAAATAAATCAATGATATTGTGTTAGTTGTGGAGCCTGATTATATTCATGTTTCATAGGTCTTTGTTTTTAGTTGTGTTTATACCCCATGATGAAGACTATACACCCTGGAATACTATACACCCCTCCACACTGGGGGAGGGGGGGGGGCTTTCCCCCCCCTGCAGGGTTCGGGGGGATCATCCCCCCAGCTAGGGGGTCTAGGGGATCATCCCCCCAGCTAGGGGGTCTAGGGGAAAGCACCCCCCCGAAGGAAAAATTGCCTTGTAAATGTATATTTTAATTTCATAGTAAATCTGGATCGTTCATTATAAGGTCGCAAATCTAACGGTAGAAGTTATGTTAGGGTTTTTTTCCCTAGAAGGCAACCCTCTTTTATGAGGGAAATGTATTGCATCTATGCATCATTGCGAATATTGTATTATGAGAGAAGAGACTGTCAGAGAAAGAAGAGGAAGTTACAACGAGTGTGTTGTAGGTTGTATCCCTTCATTTGTTAGATAATAAAAAGGAAGGACTTGGAAATTTCTCTGGTGGACGTAGCCCACATTGGGTGAACCCTATATATCTATGTCTCTATTGTATTGTGTATCTTCTGTGTTTTATTTCCACATTTGTTTTATTTTATTGCTTCGCGGTCCTATTTTTATAACAACTGGTATCAAAGCGAAAGGTAACTTGTAGGAAAAGAGGGTTCCTGGTTCGAGTGGGAGTAATGGCGGAAGATGGAAATTTTAGGGTCGAGAAATTTAACAACCAAAACTACCAGTGTTGGAAGATGTAGATGGAAGATTATTTATATCAAAATGATCTATTTCTACCATTGTGTGGAATAGAAAAGAAGCCGACATCCATGAAGGACGAAGAATGGGAGGTTCTTGACAGAAAGGCACTAGGAACAATACAATTGAGCATGGCAATGTCGGTGGATTTCAATATTTCGAAATAAAATACAATGATGGAGTTGATGGACACATTGGATAAATTGTATGGAAAACCCTCTGTGTCCAATAAGGTATTTCTAATGAAGAGATTATTTAATATGAATATGTCAGACGGTGGGTCTGTTGCAGATCATTTAAATGAATTTAATACGGTTACTAATCAACTAAATTCTGTAAAAGTAGACTTTGATGATGAGATGAAGGCTCTTCTAATCTTGTACTCATTGCCAAAAAGTTGGAACGACTTGGTCATGGTTGTAAGTAACTCTATCTTTGGTTCAAACCAGTTAAAATTTGATGATATTGTTGGTGTTATCCTTAGCGAGGAAATGCGACGGAAAAGCACATGTGAGACATCAGGTAATTCATTAAACATGGAGAACAGGGGAAGACAAAAGGATAGAGAAAAGGGCTCAGGGAACCATGATAATTCTAGGAAGAACAGATCCAAATCCATACTGGAAAAGTTATAGTGTTGGAATTGTGGGAAGAAAGGACATCTGAAGGAAGACTGCAGAGCTCCAAAGAAACAAAGAGATGGACAACAAGAGAAAAATCAGGAAGCAAATGTAATAGGTGATGTGTTACAATATGCTTTGATTCTTTCTGTAGATAATATTTCCGAGTCCTTGGTAGTATATTCATGGGCTTCATTTCATGCCACAACCGATAGGAAGCATTTTCTAGATTATGTTCAAGGTGATTTTGGACAGGTTCATTTGGGTGATGATGCACCATGCAAAATTGTTGGAATGGGAAGGTAAAAATAAAGCAAAGGAATGGAAACCAGTGGTTGTTGAAAGGGATAAGACATGCTCCAGATCTAAGGAAAAATATAATTTCAACAGGGAATTTGGAATGTGAAGGTTGTATATCCATATTTACAGATAAGGTGTGGAAGGTCACCAAATGATCACTGGTGATAGCAAAAGGAGATAAGGTAGGTACATTGCATTTATGTACTGGTAATACTGAATCTTCTATCTCTTTGGATTCTACGGGAGTAGATACAACATTGTGGCATCATAGGCTTGGACACATGAGTTTAGATACTTCACAAAAGAAATTTTTTTCCAGATCTTAAACAAATTGATTTGGATTTCTGTGAGCATTGTGTTTATGGAAAACATAAGAGAGTCAGATTTCTCAG
>SNQJ01S0005747.1:255392-268214 GCA_010110895.2 Picea sitchensis
AATGGAAGCTATATTATCTTGCTATTGTATGTAGATGACATGCTTGTTGCAGGGTCTAATATGTAGGATATAAATGTGCTCAAGAAGAAATTAGCTAATTCATTTGCGATGAAGGATTTGGGTGCTACAAAGAAAATACTTGGTATGAGCATAATAAGAGATAGGAAAAATCTCAATTTGACATTGTCTCAGGATGAGTACATAGAGAAGGTGTTGGAGAGGTTTAGAATGCAAAATGCAAAACCAATTAGTACACCTTTGACCAACCATTTCAAATTAACCAAAGACATGTGTCCCAAGACATAGGAGGAGATAAAATACATGTCCAGGGTCCCTTATTCATCAACAATTGGCAGCTTGATGTATGCGATGGTTTGCACAAGACCAGATATTGTACATGCGGTGGGAGTTGTGAGTAGGTATATGAACGATCCAGGTAAAGAACATTAGGAGGAAGTAAAGTGGATTCTCGGGTATTTGAAAGGTATTGCTACTCATGCATTATGTTTTGGAGGTTCAGACACTATTCTACAAGGATATGTTGATTCAGATATGGCAGGTGATAAAGATAGCAGGAGGATCACAACATGGTATTTTTTTTACTGTAGGTGGAACAACAATAAGTTGGATTTCAAAACTGCAAAAGATTATTGCACTTTCAACAATAGAGGCAGAATATGTTGCTGCTACAAAGGCTAGTAAATAGATTATTTGGTTACAAAGGTTTATGGAGGAATTGGGAAAGAAGCAAGAGAATAATAGGTTGTACTGTGACATCGAGAGTGCCATTCATCTTGCAAAGAACTCATCCTTCCATTCAAAGACTAAGCATATACAAATTAGGTACCATTTCATACGATCCATCTTGGAAGATGGGCATTCGAAGTTGGAAAATATACACACTAGCCAAAATCCTACAGACATGTTAACAAAGGGAGTAACCAGAGAGAAACTGAGTTCCTACTCAGTTTCAATTGGTCTTCAAGCATGAAGGTGAAGATGATAAATTTTCCAGGTCCAAGGTGGAGTAGAGTCCAACAGGTACAACAACAATGGAGTTGTTGTGATCAATCTCCAAGTGGGAGATTGTTGGTTGTGGAGCCTGATTATCTTCCTATTTCATAGGAATTTGTTTTGAGCCGTATTTATGCTCCATGAAGAATGTACACCCCTACACGTAGGGGGGTTGCAGGGGGGTCCGGGGGCAAGCGCCCCCCCGAAGGAAAAAATGCCTTGTAAATGTATATTGTAATTCATAGTAAATATGGACCGTTCATTATTAGAAGGCAACTCTCTTTTATGAGGGAAATGTATTGCGTTTATGCATCATTGAAAATATTGTATTCCGAGAGAGGAGATTGTGAGAGAAAGAAGATGAAGTTACAACAGGTGTGTTGTATGTTGTATCCCTTCATTTGCTAGATAATAAAAGGAAGGACCTGACAATTTCTCTGGTGGATGTAGCCCACAATAGGTGAACCACATATATCTATGTCTCTATGGTATTGTGTATATTCCTTGTTTTATTTCTGCATTTGTTTTTATTTTATTTCTCTGCGATCCTGTTTTTCTAACATACTGTGCACTTGGGAATTTGTGCCCTTACCTTGGAAATTCATAAGTTACATTTAATAAACTTTTTCCCAAAATAATTTAATGCCACTTGCTAGAAATAACCATGAATGTTTTTTTAATTTTTGGGTATGAGAATGGACATATCAGCTTTGAAAATCATTCCCATGTTATTCTTTATGTTTTTATATTTTCAATGAGCTCTTGTTTTCTTAATTTGGACATCCGTGGCTCAAGTTTTGAGCTCATGAAGTCAATGTTCCAAATCAAACTTATAAAGAGAAGACTCATAAACCCGAATGTTCTTTGAATTTATGAGAAATATCCTTCAAGGCTCAACTTTTGAAAACATAGCCAACCTTTTCTTCATCTACTTATCTTTCCAATGAGGCCTAATTTTATTAATTTCGACATTAGGAGCTCAAGTTAGGGTCTTCCGAAGAAGGAGAGTTAACCACCATTAGTTTTCCCTCTTGTTCAAGCTTATCCCTTAATTAAAATTTCACACAATTTATCCCACATGCATTGCGAGAGGGAAACATGAATGATTTATAAATCAAATCACTCCCATGATATGTTTGAGTGTGAAAGTAGTGAGCCTTGGATCCCTTTTCCATGTGTGTCTAGTGCAACTTTTGGTCATCCAGTAATTACTTAGTCATCATTCCATGTCATTGCTCGGGCACCTATGTTCAACCCTTTCCTACCAAGTGTCATTATGTGATATTTCCACCTCAATATAGGGTACCATGTGTCATGAACTAGGGCTAGAGTGCACATTGGAAAGAATACAAGGTTAAATGGGGGACATGGGAAATAATATGGAATATAATGCATAGGTGGAAGGAAAGGTATGATAAAGTCAAGAAGGGGGGGATGCACATCCACATGGGAAATCCATGTGAAATGCATAGGTAAGCATGGATAAAGAAATGGAATATATGCAACATAGGAAATAATACAGAATATCATGTAGAGGTGGAAGGAGGGGTAGGATAAGGTTAAGAATGGGAGGAGACACACATCTGCATGGGAATGCAAAATTAAGGGGGGATAAAGAAATGGAAACTATGCATATAAGGGACACACATCTGCATGGGAATGCAAAAATAAGGGTGGATAAATAAATGGAAACTATGTAGATAAGGGACAAACATCTACGAGCTTGGATAAATTGTTAATAAAAAATTGTGCATCAAACTCCAAGTCTCAACAAGATTATTTCATGAACTTCTAGCTTAGTAACAAAATAAATATAGTAGGTGAATTAGGTCCACCTAGATACAATTTTGTTTACAAATTCTAAAACTTCAATTAGAGTATACAATAAACTAGCCAAAAACCCTTGGGCTTCGAGATCCAACTATTTCTTTTTAGAATGTGTTGTTATTTCTTCTTCAAAAAGGGGTGTCCATATCAATTCAATCCATAGATCACATTCAACCTCACCTTTCAAGTCTTGATTGTACTCTCTCTCATAAATTTAATATCCATCCTCATCAAGTTAATATGATAGAGGAAACAATTCATCCTCATAGTCTTGGACCCAATAAGGAGAAGGTGGAAGGGAAGTATTATTAAAATTACAAAGGCTTTCTCTGATCACTCCTCCTTATTTTTTATTTAGACCAACACATTCTAAATCAAATTTGATATCAGTGCCAAATCCAACTACATTCATGATCTTAGTGGAAACTTGAGGATTCATTCTTAGGTTCTTAAGAAATCCAACAACGTCCTTTTGAGGACAAGACATTCGAATTCATTGAGCATTGAAATTTGCATGTATCTTGATTTTATCAACTTGGTTTTGTAATGGATGGAAAACACGAGTAATGACATGAATATCAAATTTTGGTATAACAACTAAAAATGATTCTTGACATAAGGATGATGAATATTTTATGATTTCAATCATGTTTCTTTGAGGAATTCCAAAAATTATTTTAGGATCAACCCCACTTTCAAGAACATCTTCTTCAATAGATTGAGCATATTGTATTAACTCTTTCCAACTGTACTTTCCCTCTTTCCTGAGTAAATACCTCAAGTTTGGGGGAAAAACATTCTCATAGGATTTGAAAATGACGGGATCATCATTAAATATTTTCTATGGGATTTTATGAAGAGTCTTAATAAATATAAATGTGAAATATTTCTCTTTCTCCTTCTCCTTCATGGATATGCCAATCAACTTCATGAAAGGAGAATGTGGTTTCACCCTCAAACAATACTTCTCAACAATTAAAGGCTCCAATACATCTCATTTGGTGATAGTTCTAGGAAATAGAGAATAAAATCATTCACACACTTTTCTTTTAAAAGTTGAACGAATAGATGGTAAGACACATCATCATTTCCAACATTATGGATTTCACAGGAACCATTGAGTTGAACCAAATGTTGCTATGCATCTTATAAACTATTTCTTAAGAAAAACTCCATGTGAATATCTAGCAAAGGGTGGACCTCTCCTTTCAAGTTGAGAGGGATTCTCCAAAATCATATTTTCCTTTGGGGACATGTATTTTATACTCCAATGCTAGTATTATATGGTGGAATTAGTGGAGGACACAAGGGAGCAACCAAGCATGCAATAAATTCTTTGGTGGAGTTGCCATGAAATATTTCTTTTAATTCTAGAACTCTTTCAGTGGAATCACTAGGAAATTATTTTTCAAAATAAAAAGTTTTAAAAGTGGAGTCACCAAGGAGCTCATCCTCCCAAATCTTGGATAGCATGGAGTCATTAGGGATCTCATCCTCCCAAACCTTGAATAACATGAATTCACTAGGGAGTTCATCCTCTTGAACCTTGGATGGTTTTTGTCTCTTTGGAACTTGCTGCAACTAACCAATATAGAAAATTCCATGAACAAAGTATTTAGTGCCATCAAGGTTCCCTTGAAATAAAGTTTCAAGAATCTAGTTCATTAAATAATTTCTCTGAAAATATTTTTAAAAGTTTCCCAAATCTCTTGGAAGAAAATTTCATTATTTCCAACAT
Source organism: Picea sitchensis (assembly GCA_010110895.2). Taxonomy (NCBI): domain Eukaryota; kingdom Viridiplantae; phylum Streptophyta; class Pinopsida; order Pinales; family Pinaceae; genus Picea; species Picea sitchensis. The sequence continues at coordinate 259,972 of SNQJ01S0005747.1, forward strand.
ATTTTTTCTTGAAATATATTAAAATGCCTTGCTTGTTCTTCTTGGGCCAAGATATATTTAGGAGTTATTTCTCAAATGTCACAGGCTTATCCAACACTTGAATATGTAGTTGTCTTCTGTAATACTCTCAAAGAAATGATATGAAAGATTGATGTTTCAATGTGGAAAACAAACCCCTACAATAACATTCCAACAACCTTGTGAATAATGCACCAACTTCACCAACTTAAAACTATCCATGAAAGCTTTATGTAAATCACTATAAGCTCATATTAAAGATATCCTAGATTTCTCCCCAATATGGTCGCAAAATGTTGATCACTTTTTCCTAAAGGGAAAAAGGATCAATGTTGACGGGAATCCTAGGGGGAATCAAGGAGCACTCTCCTTCATTTTTATAGAGGTGATAATCCTCTTTAAAACACTCTTTCAGGGAATACCTCTTGTGACATTAGTCTTGTTGATGCATGAAAATAGAATGATACTAAATAGAGTACTTCCAAAGGAACTCTTGGAACTCCAATAAGAAAACAAAGGCTCTAAATTTAACCAAAGTATAATTCATACATAGCTTGATACCTAAGAAAGAATTAGGCAAGTAGAACCATTTGCAAAACTATAAATAAAGATTTGTATAAAAAATGAATTGTTCAACCAAAGATGTTTTTTCCTCCACTCTAAGATGCAAGTAAGAGAACAATCAAGATTCTTGTTAGAAGAAGATACAAAAAAAATGCCACATGTTTAGTAGATAAATTTAAAGGACTATAACTTTCATTCAAAAAAGGTTTGAATAAGATCACATGCCTATAGATTAGCTCAATATTTTCTCAAGACAAAGCCATAAAAACTATGCGATACTTGAAATAGTTCTCAATGAAGCTTTTACATGAATCCCAAATGTAAATTGTTTAAACATTAGAAACAATATGGCCCATACCCTTCAAACAATTCCATGACATAAATAAAAAAGAAAGGAAAACATGTGATCTCATGAGTAGGGATGCAACTCTTAGACTTGGAAATGAATGGGAGATCATAGAAGAAGAAAACAAAGAAATGCTTAGTCAAAGCCTTGTTCCACTAGTTACAACACCAATGAAAATAACATGATAGTTGACTAATGGATGAAAAGTGGTGAAGGGAAAATATCTATAGGATTTAGATACAAAAATGTGGAGAAAATATATCTGATTAGGACCCTACTTCTTTCTTTCATCCTTAATTAAATAACCCTTTATTTTCTTTCCTGGGAGTTGCTTTGGTAGTTAGCGATTTTAACCGTTCCAATTCCTCAAGTACTCTTCCTCTTATGTAATAATGAATTTGGCATTGAATAAAAGATTCATTAAAGAAATCATTGGTAAATGTGCACTTAAGAATTCGTGTCCTTATTTGGGTTCCACTTTGGACATTCATAAATTCCATTTAATAAAAAATTTCCTAAAATAGTTTCATGCCACATGCCAAAAATATTCATGATTTATAAAAAAAACATTGGGAATGATATGGATATATCAGCTCTAGAAACCATTCCTATGTTCTTCTCTATTTAATTATCTTTTCAATGAGCTCTTGTTTGTGCAATTTGGATGTTTGTAGATCAAGTTATGAGCTTGGGAATTCGATGTTCCAAATCAAACTTACAAAAGGAAACCACATAAACTCGATTATTTTTTGAATTTATGAGAAAGATTCTACAAGATTCAACTTCTAAAACCACAGCCAAACTTTTATTAATATTATTAGGTTTCCAATGAGGTCTTATTTGCTTAATTTCGACATCGAGATCTCAAGTTATGGTCCCTCCTATGCAATATTAGCCTTGAAAGTTCACCCTATTTAGGTCTTATTTTCTCAAGTTAGGTCTTATTTGCTTAATTTCAACATCGAGATCTCAAGAAGGAGACTCAACCATCGTTGATTTTTCCTCCTAGGCAATCTTAGACTTGAAATTTCACCCTATTTATATGACATGCATTATGGGAGGGCAACATGAACTATTTATAAATAAAATCACTCTCATGTTATGTTTGAGTGTGGAAGTACAGAGATCCATGGATCCCTATGCCATGTGTCGTCAATGAGGGGTGTAACTTTTGGTTAGTCATCATGCCATGTAATTTCTCGATCACCACTAACCAACCCTTTCCTGCCAAGTGTCATCATGTGATAGGTCTACCTCAGTGTAGAGTAGCACATGTCATCACCTAGTTGGATAAAGTGCACTAACATTTGGTTAGCCATCACACCATGTCATTTCCCAATTACCACCATCCAACCCTTGCCTTCCAAGTGTCATAATGTGATAGGTCCACCTCAATGTAGAGTGGCACATGTTGTAACCTAGTTGGCTAGAGTGCACATTGGGGATCATGCCAAGGTTAAGGAGGGACATATGAAATAATATGGAATATGGAATATCATGCGGAGGTGGAAGGAGAGGTAGGAGGGACATAGGAAATACTATGGAATATGAAATATCATGCAGAGGTGAAAGGATGGGTAGGATAAATTTAATGTCCACCTCAGTGTAGAGTGGCATATTTCATCACCTAGTTGGCTAGAGTGCACATTGGGAAACATGCCAAGGTTAAGGAGGCACATAGGAAATACTATGGAATATGGAATATCATGCAGAGGTGGAAGGAGGGGTATGATAAATTTAAGAAAGGGAGGGGTTCTCCATATGTATGGAAAATAAATGCAGGTAAGGGTGGATAAATAAATGATTAAGGTTGTATGAATAAATAAATGGTTAAGGTTGTATGGATAAATAAATGGTTAAGGTTGGAATGCATAGGTAAGAGTGGAAAAAGAAACGGAATCCAAGTGGACTGCAGAGGGGTAGGCTAAAGTTAAGAAGGGGAGGGGATCCACATATGCATGGGAAATAATACATGAGAATTATCCAAAGTTCTAATAGAAGCATATAAGACCCCCTTTTGAACCATGCTACTAACTTTGTTTTCCATGGGTTCCCATACACAATTTGGGATAAGTCCAACATATGATCTTCGTTTTCCATTCCATAAGGTGTTGGGTGAAGATGGCACATAGGGATCTCTAATGAGAGATTATACACCCCCACGATATACTTTAAAAGGACCAGGAAGAGAGCCTCTAATTTATAACATTATCAACTCTAATAATTCAATGCTTGACATTCACTCATGGACAAGAATCAATGAATTGTTGATTAAAATGAATTTCAATGTAATTCATTGCTTTCAAAGGTCCACAATAACCTTGGGATTGAACTAATACATTAAGGATACATAGACCTCATGCCATGAACCTTGGGAGTGAATTGATGCATTAAGGATATACATACCTCATGCGATGATGCCTAGAGAACCATAATGGATAGTATTATTTCTAGAGTTGTTGAAATAACTTCAAAGTATAAATATATGTGTGAATCCATAACAACCAAACCTTAAACTAGAAATTATGAAGTTTTAAATGTCTTACAATTAAATATACTAGGATGCACATAATGTTTGTGTTGAATCTAGCATAGGAGTGTAGCTTATGTACTAGCATAGGAGTGTAGCTTATGTACTAGACTACCTCTATACTTATTAGTTGTAGGTGGGAAAGAGCCTTGAAATTGAAGTGGGAATAGTGCCAAGTTAGGGGCAATGTAATATTCCTTGATTTCATCTCTATAAAATTTATTGCTCATAAGAGTCTAACTTGAATATCTAGGCAAAAAATATAGAGATACTATTGTAAATTAATTAAAGTTTAGCAAATATATTACATAACCCTCTACTAATGAGTCCTTGCATTATGATGTAGTGGTAAATATGGCTTGGACTTGCGGTAACTGGGGTTATTCAACATCACTACCATAACAATTGACATTGGCACCACCAACATAGTCAATAGAGTTAGCTCTCATATAGTGCTCTTTAGAGGACATAAATGAGATACTAAGAGAGCGTCCAATAGTTGGTTGGGGATAAAACTGCCCAAAAATGGGAAAGGATAACCCTTAAGGGTCAAGAAACATGGATCAATGACCCCCTCTGTAACATCCCAATTTGATTTCTTAATGATCATAATTTGTTAAGTTAAATTAAATTAATTATTGAAATAACTATATTTGAATCATTTTGTTATTTTATTATTTAAAGGTAGGTGAGGGAATTGATGAGACGATAAGGCACTTGGGAATTGAATGAGTGAGGGGGATTTAAGAGAGGAGGATAAGGAAGAGAGGAGGGGACTTGGAAAAGGATCCTTTTTTTTTGGGAAATATTGGGAGAAAGAGGAAGAAGAAAGGAAGAGAATGGAAGGAAAAATTTCTTTGGGGGATTTTTACTAGGGCACTGGTGTTGCTGGGATTTTGGGCTCGGGGGCTAGGAAATCTGATTTCATGGAGCTAGGGAGCCGGATAGGCTCTGTTCCTAGATGGCTAGGAGGAAACCGTTTCAGGCAGTTTCAGTTTGGTAGTATACTGTTTAACAACTCAAAGGCCTTCATCTTCAAAAGGTATTTCACTAGTCTACTATGTTGTTTTAATCAAGTTATAAATATTGAGATTTTGTTGTTTTAATCAAGTTATAAATATTGATATTTTGTTGTCAATGTGAAATATAAGAATTAAATTCCTGAAAAATTGTTGGTAATACATTTATTAATTGTACTTTTAGTTATGAAGCCCAGGGAATGGGTCTTACATATGGTATTAGAGCCCAGTTTCAAAATTGAAACCTAGGGCTTGAACAAACACTTAACTATGCAAACTATTTCCTAAGATAGCCTATAACCTACAACCTTGAAACCCTAAACCCATAAATGACCCACCAAAGAAAACTACTCAAGAAATTGAAATCTTGATGAAGAGAGAGTATAGTAAGAAAATTATATCATGTAACTTATGTAGCTTGTTCTAGCCTCTTGTTCCTTCTTGCAAAGCTACCTACTAACCTGTAAGAAAATTTACCTACAAGAAACATAGAAAAATAACAAAGATCAAATTTTTAAAATACCAAGATGAATGTAAACTGGAACAATATGAACACATTTTTTTTTAATTAATTAACTAAAAATAAATAATCATAAATTGATGTTATGTTAAATTTGATATTATTTTAAATTTGAATGAAAAATCATTCAATGGAAAAATCATTCCATCCACTCATATCAATTTAACAATATCAATGAAACATAAAATCTCAATTTAACAATATCAATGAAACATAAAATCTTTGGAATTCTGCATAGGCCCTTTAACAATATCAATGAAACATAAAATCTTTGGAATTCTGCATAGGCCCTAAATTGAAATTCATTCCCCCAAAAAAATAATAACAAAACATTTGTATATACTTCACCTATTGAAAATCAACGACTTGGATGCATTTGAGAAACCCATGAGGAAACACATTGTATATGTGATGATGAAAGGAAAAGAATATGTGCAAAGGATTGAGCTTGTTTTTCCGCCATCGTTGTTATGATTTCCCTTGGGTACCATTGATCGAGATCGAGTCACACAAACCACAAATTCATCATTCCAATATAGAGAGTCCCGCTCGCCAAACTGCTCGCATGATTCAACATTAATGATGGCTTAATGTTAGAATGTTGGCCTGCATTTTCCTTAATAGAAGGCAACTATGAATAAGGAAACTCTGTAGTTTCACAAGTTTCACAAATCGCTTCAACAAAAAATAAGGCATACAGATTATATCTGAAGCTACCCTACCAAACCCCGGCAACCCAAAACGTTCCTGTTGAAACTGACAGACCCATTTTTTTTTTCCAGAAAACTTCTCCACTAAACACAAATTACCTCAGTAGAAGCGTCATCGTTCTCCTCACTTAAACCTTTGGTTTTGCGAGGCACGAAAGGAAAAAGGGACCCTAAAACCATAACCGTACATTGGCGTGCATGCATTCACACGAGCCAGACATCAATCATCTAAAACTACAAAACCTCCTTCACGAATCCTTTCCACCATAGATGGAAAATCTTGAATGACTTTTTGCAAGTCGCCAATCATGGCATTGTTGGGTTCGAGATGGTTTCCAAAGTCTTTGAAGTTCCATAAGGATTTATTTTTGTATATATTGGGATATACACTTTCCGATTTGAAACACTTTTATCTCTAACTACTTTGTTATGGTTGTAACATGCCGTATATTGATAAGATGCGAAGGCAGTAGTGGAGGAGGATGAAGCCGAAGGCGAAAGAAGCAGTGGAGGATGCAACAATGCAAGCAGGGTATACAAATGCAAAGGATGGTCGACATAAACTGTAGGGGAGGATGATGGATAAGTATTAGAGATGAAACCCAAGGGTTCAAAACACCAGAGTGCAAGTAAGGATTTTGAAGCGGAGTTGGGATGAATTTGGGACAAATTTTCACAGATTTGGGAGGCGACCTCAAGCTTGTTGCAGAGAAGAGGTAGGTTGGTCGGTCAGGGTGAAATGATAGGAAAGATGAAAGCTAAATTAGGTTTGTGAATAAGGGTTGAAAGCTAGGTTAGGTGGGTGGGGAGTGGGAGACATGTGGATCTCATGCAAGGCTCCACACTGCCTACCCCATTTCATTAAAAAAAAATCTTATTATTATTAAATTCTTTTATTATTAGTAGTATTATTTTATTTATTTATTATATATTTTAATTATTATGTAGACATTAATTAAATAATTTTGTTATTTATTTGGTTAGTTTATTTATAAAAAAAAAAAAAGGACTCTAAATAAATTAATTTCAACTAATGAATCATTTAATAAAAAAAACAAACATTTCAAAATATATATATATATATATATAAAATAATAATATTAATAATAATAAATAAACATACCTATATGTATAGATGAATCCATGTACCTATAGAAATGAATGAAAATGAAATTAAAGCTAATATAATAAAGGGGGTAATTACATTAATATAGTAATATTAGAATCCTAATTAGATTACATAGACTAAGGTTAATATTATATTGATTACTTCCAAAAAAAATTTAAGGACTTAAAATAAGATTCAGGGAGGGCTAAATGTTTGATTAAGTAGGTAAGATAGGGTGATTGATGAGTACCCCACAGTGCTAGAATAGTTAGCAAGGCGAGAGAATCAGTAGCTCACCTGGATGAAGCTATCAAGCTTAGAGGAATTTGACCCTGACCCTTAGCCACTTACCTTATGGGAGTAATGTCTATTTACATACAAGTATAAAGAAACTTACGCCTAAACCTTACGTTTGCAAGTATAAGTTGAGTAAAACGTTGAATGCCTTAAACCCTTTGCTAATAAGCTTTGGTCGATTGCACATTCAGTTAGTCAAGATGGTTAGGACTCGGGGAAACTGAGGCTGGGGGGCATCGTCAAAAGGACCAGCGATACTGGTACTACCACCACCATCGCCTAATTTAGATCTCATTTTGTGCTCCTTGGAGGTTATTAATGAGACATTAAAGGGATGCTAGTTAGCAGATGTCAAAGTCGAACCCCCACCATCTGGAGTGGGTAACCATGAAGCGTCAAGGGACTCAGAGGGAGGTTCTCCAATAGGGGACATCATTAGAGAAATATAGAAGATTAAACTACGAGAGTTTGTTGTGGAACGTGCAAGTGAACGTGCTGAGGCATAGTTGGAAGGAATGACGAGATGTTTTTCCTTGAGAGTCTGTTCTTCTACATCAAAAGTGAAGATAGCGATCTTTCAGTTAAGGGACAGTTCTTTGAACTGGTGGGGTAATCTAGAGAGGCATTTGCACCTTACTCCAGACATCGTCTCTTGGAAACTTTTCGAGGAAAGGTTCTGGAGGAAATATTTTTCAACGTACTATGAAGAACAATAGGTAGGAGCATTTAATGCTCTAATTCAGGGGAACCGAATTGTGGAAGAGTATGAAATTAGGTTCATGGAGTTAGTAAAGTATGTCTCATACATGGATACAAATAAGTGAAAAGTAGAACATTTTGTCTACGGGTTAAACCCTATGATAAGGGCCATTGTGTGGATGTGGAAACCATTGTCAGTAGCTGAAGCAATTGAAAATGCTCGTTACACAGAAGGGCATATGAGATTAAACGGAGGTATGATATGGACTATTCCACAACAACCTGGATTCATGGGGAAGGCCCCTAGGACCTTATCTAGGGGAGGAAGCTCTAGGAAACCTCCTTATGGAAATAGAGTTGCACCTAGATGTAACACCATGTTTCCCCCAGTCTGTAAAAATAATTATGCTGGCCAAGAACTGTGGCAAACTC
>SNQJ01S0005747.1:278568-306059 GCA_010110895.2 Picea sitchensis
CCCGGGTAACCTAAGCATGAAACCTCCTATCGTCGTATATCCTGAATTTTTGGTATGAGAAATCCCGAAGGGTAGAGTATTAGGGCTTAATCCGAGTTGATGTGAATCTCGATAAGCAGTTAAAACCGTTTCGGGTTTCGACCCTTCGAAAGACAAGAGAGAAAGGGAAATGCATGTATCGCGATTTCTCAAATCGCGAAAGCCGGGAGCACCTCTCCGGGAAGCCCTGTGGTCATAGACTCCGATCATATGAGTATGGATAAGGGATGGCAGGGTCTGTATCAGGTCCCATAGGGATTTGGGGAAGTCTATTCCTCGGAGATCAAAAGAAAAAGGACGAAAATTTTGAATTCCGTAGTGGGTATGTTACATAGATAAGTTGTAACTGGTATTTGATCCAGGTGGATATTGGTGGCCACCTGCCTATTCCACTTGGACTCGCACCATTGTTTCTTTTAGTTTTTCAGTTTCCTTAATTGTAGCACAATTTACTATTTTTAGCAGTTCTTCGGGTCCTGAACTTCCGGAGTTGTTTTGAGGCCCTAAACGACGTTTTTTGGTCATGAATGCTTTGACAATTATGAGTCCATTTCGAACTCAATATTCGTTGTTAGCAATGTAGTCCTCGGATAGATCTTTCTAACGATGTATCATGTGCGTCAAACGGAGATAGTATGCCAAAGTTACGACCCCGGGAAATTGATGTACCAATTTACCCCAAAGGGGCCCATATTCTGGCGTTTCATCTCCTAGGGTTAGGTTTTTGGATGTTTAGGGTTTTCCATTATTTCTCAGTAATATATAGGTTGTCGAGCCTCATTGTAAGAGGCAGTTCAGAGGTTAGTAGCTGCCACATCTCTTCTCAGAGATAAGCTACCAACGCCCTAGCTAGTTTATTTCTATTCTGTCTGTACGCATTTTTCAGTCATTTGTTATTAATGAAATGAAGTCTTATTTCCGCTGCATCTCTGCGTTTATGTGTATTTCTGTATTTCATTGTGTTCCTACATAAATCCGGATCAATATTTCAATGGAAACGAGTTCACCATCCCACTCATCACCAACAACACAGGTAGGTCGATGACCTTTTCAGGGAGCATCTAGTAAAGGTAGGGGCTCCAAGGGAAGGAACTAATTTTAGATGCCTTCATAGGGCAGTGTGTAGGTTCCACCCCTAGTTACTTGTTGGGGGTGCAGAGGACCTCATTACGAGCGTGACTACCCAGAGTCACAATCAGTGTTTGTACATAGAGAAGGGAAAGACTCGATGGGGGAGAGCGAGTAATATCCACCAGATTTATGTAGCGGTTAATAACCGCCAGGTAGAACATCAATCCACTATGTTGGAGTCGTCAGGAACGCTAAATCATGTCAATGTTAAAATTTTATTTGATTCTGGTGCTATAGATAATTTCTTTTCACCTTGTACATTAGAAAAGTGTGGGTTGGCAGCCTATGAGCACAATGCCTTTAAACAAGTCGAGATGGCTTCGGGGGAAAGACAAGCGGTAGGACCTAACATCAATAATCGGGGGAAAGACAAGCGGTAGGACCTAACATCGATAATTATGTAGTAGATATGGGAGTGTGTACTACTAGGTTGAAGATGCATGTCACTTCTGTAGGGACATATGACCTAATCATTGGGATGGACTGGTTAGAAGCCCATCGAGCTATGGTAGGTTGTTTTGCGAAAATGGTGCTTTGTGTTGATGATGAAGGAAGGTCAGTAGAGATCCACGGTGTACGGAGGAAAGTGTCTCTATATTTTATATCGACAATGAAGGTTAAACATTTCATGAGGAAATATTGTTGATTACATGTAGTGGAAGCAGTCAATGAAGGGAAAGGACCCTCCATGGATCAATATCCAGTATTGTCAGAATTTAAGGATGTTTTTCCGAAAGAGTTTCCAGGGTTACCTCCTAAGAGGGAGCTTGATTTTACCATTGAGTTAAAACTTGGTGCAGAGCCAATTTCCAAGACTCCATATAGGATGACAATGCCAAAAATTTGTGAGTTGCAAATGCAGTTGAAGGAACTACTTGACTTAGGGATAATAAGGCCCAATGTCTCACCTTGGGGTGCACCAATAATTTTTGTCAAGAAGAAGGATGGTTCCTTATGACTGTGTATAGATTATAGGGACTTGAACCGTGCTACAATGAAAAATAGCTACCCAATGCCACAGATAGATGATCTCTTTGATCAGATGAAAGGAGCAACGATTTTCTCAAAAAATGATCTATGATCAGGGTATCACCAGTTGAGGATTAAGGAATACAATATTCCTAAAACTTCCTTTCGAACTCGGTTTGGGAATTACGAGTTCGTTGTAGTACCTTTTGGTTTGACCAATGCACCAACAATATTCATGAGCCTCATGAATGGTGTATTCTGAAAGTACTTAGACCACTTTGTACAGGTCTTTCTTGATGATATACTCATCTATTCTAAGAATGAAAGAGAACATGAGGAACACTTGTGAGTGGTGTTGTCATGCCTTAGAGAGAAAACATTGTATGGAAAGTTGTTGAAGTGTTCTTTCTTCCAGAAAGAGATTCACTATTTAGGTCATATCATTTTCAATGAGGGAATTTATGTGGACCCGAGAAAGGTGAAGGACATTATGGATTGGCTAGTGTTGAAAAATGCTCATGAGGTGAGAAGCTTCATGGGGATAGTTGGTTTTTGTTGAAGGTTTGTGGAAGGGTTCTCTAAGATAGTGAAACCCATCACCACCTTGCAGTGCAAGGGGGTCGGTTATGAATGGACATAGGAATGGGATATTGCATTCAACGAGCTTAATAGGTTACTAACCAGTGCGCCAATTCTACGAGTTCCAGATATGGAAAAAAGACTTCATGGTCTACACGAATGCCTCGAAGCAATGATTTAGGGTTGTGCTAATGCAATACAGAGGAGTGATAACATATGCATCGAGAAAGTTGAAGCAACACGAGGAGATTTACGCTACTCATGATTTATATTTGGCAGCTGTAATGCTAGCTCTTAAGATTTGGAGACATTATCTAGTGGTGCGAAGCTTTGAGCTCAAAAGAAACCATGAAATCTTAAAACATCTCTTCACTCAAAGGGATCTCAATGCCAGGCATAGACGATGGAGTGAGTTTATGAGTGAGTAAGATTTTGGAATTTTGTACATCAAGGATAAAGAGAATGTGGTCATGGATGCCCTAAGCATAAGACCATGTGTCTTCTCCTTGGTGCCCTTAAAGGTTAATCTGAGGGAGCAAGTGCTGGGGAAACTTCTTGGAGATAGTTTGTATTTAAAGGTTACTTCATCCCTCCAGAGTGAGAGGTAGTTAGAACCCAGGTATGAAGGATATAGCCTTGAAGTAGATGGATTTTTAAGATATCAGGGAAGGATGTACATCCCCGAGGGTGGGGATATTCAAAGCATCATACTCAAGGAATCCCATAGAGAACTTTACTGTGTGCATCAGTGTGTGAAGAAAATGTATGCAAACATGAAGAATATTTTCTTCTGGTTAGGCATGAAGCGTGATGTAGTCCATTTCTTCGCCACGTGCCTTGAGTATTAGCAAGTGAAGGCTAATCATCACCACCCGACAAGTCTCCTACAACCACATGATGTTCCTATGTACAAGTGGGAAGTCATTTCTATGGATTTCGTTGTGGGATTGCCACTCACATCACTAAGGTACAATGCTATTCTTGTTATAGTTGATAAATTGACCAAGAGTGCACATTTTATTCCATTTAGAGACACTTATGATGTTAGTGATGTGGCATGTGTTTTTATAAGTGAATTCATCCATCTGCATGGGTTACCCAAGAAGATCATTTCAAATAGGGACTCTCGGTTTACCTCTAGGTTTTGGACAAGTTTGTAGTCAGTGTTGGGAACTCAGTTGAACTGCACATCATATCATCTTGAAATATATGGTACAACTAAGAGAGTAAATAAGGTTATGGAAGACATTCTTAGAATGTATGTTATGGATAATCAAACCCATTGGGAGAAGTACCTACCTTTGGTAGAGTTCGTCTACAATAACATTTTTCACAACTCAATTGGAATTCCACCCTATGAAGCTCTGTATGGAAGGCCATGAAGGGCACCATTAAGTTGGGAAAGGTTAGAAGACTGAGTGATAGTAAGGCCATAATTGATTCAAGAGATGGAGGAACAGACGATTCAGATTAGACAATGACTAAAGGATGCACATGATAGACAAAAAAGTTATGTTGATGCACATAGGACTAACCGAAGTTATAAAGTGGTAGATCAAGTTTTCACTCATATCAGGCCTAATATGAGTACCATTCGATTTGGGAAAGGGACAAAGTTGTTGCCTCAATTTATAGGACCATTAAAAATCCAAGAGAGAATTGTACCCGTTGCCTATCGCCTTGTACTTCCACCCCACTTGCATAAAACTCATAATGTTTTTCATGTATTTGTTCTACGTCATTATGTTGCTGGCGAATCTCACAAACTAAATTGGAAGGAATTTAGGTCTTAGACGTGGGAACCATTATGGTCAAACCATTACACATATTGAACCATAGGGTCTGACAACTCAGGAATTGTCTGGTAGACCAAGTTAAGGTCCAATGGGACAAGTATAGCCCAAGATCTGCTACTTGGGAGGATGCAGAGACCTTACGACGAGATCATCCCTCACTTTTTTTGACCACCTCGGGAATATGTTTCCCGAAGAATGGGTGTATGTAATGCCACATTTTGACTTAGACAACTAGAATTACTTACATCCTAATAATATTTTATTTACTTATTAAGTGTGAAACTATTAATGGTACACTTGAAATTTTAGACATATGGACCTATGCAAATGTCAATTATATGAATGTTTATAGTTATTTGAATTATGATGGATATTACGCAACATATTTCTAGCTTGAAAATTTTGACATTAAAGTTGTTGGTACGTGGATACTGAATTGAGGATACGATTAAATGCATTTACATGATAATAATGTATAGAGATGTATGAGTTTGTGTTATAAACTAATCTGCAGGTTAATGGGTTGTGAAATAGCCAAAGGATAATGATAATAAAGGGTTGATGTCATGAACATCTACCACGAAACAATATGGTATGAATATTTGTATATGAAATTATGTTGGTTCTAATGCATTGCTATGATATGTGGACAAGTGCAATTTTTTTAGGTAGCGAGACTGCATGAAAATGAATATGCAATGACAAAATCCCAACAAGACAATGCCACTATATGGTCCATGGTAGGGTGTTGACCCTAGTTCTATAAGGAGGGGTGGAGGAATTTCCCACCATGTATCCTTTGAAACTTAGAGTCATGGGAGGACGGTGTTAGCTCACGCTCTCCTAGACGTGTGATGATGACTGCCAGTCCCCCGTTGGGGAAGCTTGGTCAAGGTAGTTGGCACTTCCATTTATGGGTTCTATATGGAGTTAGGTCAATATAGTTGACACTCCAAGATAGTTCAGTAGAGGAAATATAAGGATTGAATATGGAAGTAAGTTAGGGAGGTAGGATGACTAGAAGTACTTGAGAATGTGTGGAGTTTTTTATTTTTTATTTTTATTTATTTTTATCTTATAGTAGAATTGCTTGATTTCCTTTAAAAAAAAAACCTACAATTATCTATGTAAATGTTTCTTGTGTTAAATTAGTATAATTGAAGGATTCTGCAAATATTTCAAATGATTTACCATTCTTTATGAAATCTATAACATTGATGATTGGATTGGGAGCATAGATGAATTGCGTTAGGTGTGATAAATATTGTCATTAGTACACGTGCGAGTCATGTATGTGCTAGCTATGCATACATGCCTTGCACATGTACACTAGTAGGTATAAGTGTTTTAATTTGATGATGTTGTTTATCTGATATGGATGTATGAATCATGTATCATTACCCTTGTATTGTAAATTACTATAACTTCAGGACAAATTTTCTTGAAGGGTGAGTGTATGTAACAACCTAATTTGATTTCTTAATGATCATAATTTGTTAAGTTAAATTAAATTGATTATTGAAATAACTATATTTGAATCATTTTGTTATTTTATTATTTAAAGGTAGGTGAGGGAATTAATGAGAGGATAAGGTAGTTGGGAATTGAATGAGGGAGGGGGATTTGAGAGAGAAGGGTAAAGAAGAGAGGAGGGGACTTGGAAAATGATCTTTTTTGGGGGAAATATTAGGAGAAAGAGGAAGAAGAAAGGATGGGAATGGAAGAAAAAATTTCTTTGGGGGATTTTTACTAGGGCACTGGTGTTGCTGGGATTTTGGGCTCGGGGGCCAGAAAATCTGATTTCCTGGAGCTAGGGAGCCAGAGAGGCTCTGTTCCTAGCTGGCTGAGAGGAAACATTTTAAGGCAGTTTCAGTTCGGTAGCAGACTGTTCAACAAATCAAAGGCCTTCATCTTCAAAGGGATTCATCTTTAAGAGGTATTTTACTAGTATACTATGTTGTTTTAATCAAGTTATAAATATTGAGATTTTGTTGTTTTAATCAAGTTATAAATATTGAGATTTTGTTGTCAATGTGAAATATAAGAATTAAATTCTTGGAAATTGCTGTTAATAAATTTATTAATTGTAATTTTAGTTATGAATCTCAGGGAATGGGTCTTACATCCTCCTAAAGATATTGCTAGAGAACTATAGAAAATAAGACTCTATGAGTTTTATAAGGGCCCCATAGGGAACACTTTGAAACATAGCTTAAAGGCATGATGACGTGATTTGCGTTGAGAAACTACACCTTTACCTTGAACACCAAGATAACCCTTTTTCAACTCTACAACAATTATTTAATCTCATGTGAAAACCTAGAGAAGAAGTTACATCTCAGTACCAACAATGTCACCTAGGAATTATTCGAGGAAATATTGCAAACACAATACCTTCAAACGTAATTAAAAAAAATAGGTTAGATTATTCCATGCATCAATTTAGGGAAGATGAACATTGGAGGAATACAATATGATGTTCATGGAGCTACTGAAATATGTTTCTTATATGGATATTGACAAGTGCCAAGTTGAGTGCTTTCTGTTTGAACTAAACTGTAAGATCCAAGCCCTTGAGTCAGATGTGGAACCCAACCTCGATAGGCAAGGAAGTACAATATGCACATTATGTGAAAGAACTTGTTGATGCTAAAGAGGATCAAAGAGGGGGCATGAGATCATCAACTCCATAGAAACCATCATTTGTAGGGGAGGCCCCTCAGACCTTCTTAAGGGAAAATAGTTTTAGGCCATCTCCTTGTAGAATTGAGGCTACACCCAAAGTGTTGCAACAAGTATTGTAATGATAACAACTAAATATCATAGACACATCAAGGACATGAGAGTCAAATACATTCTTAGGGCTCTTATAACAAAAAAGGAGGTTCAAGGGGAAGGAACCAATTGTAGAGATCTTGGTAGAGAAACATGCATATCTCATCACACATTGTTTGTTGGACATGTAGACGTCCTCATTTGCAAGGAGATTTCCCAAGGTCATGATTGGAACCTATACATCGAGAGAAAGGGCTTTGGTTGGGATACAAGACAAAACCACTATATTTATGCAATGGTTAATAACCATCAGGAAAATAATCAATCAACTTTGGTAGAATCTCAAAGTAAAATAAATAGTTTTACACTTAAAATACTTTATAATACTGGTGCAATAAATAATTTTATTTATCCATGTGCATTAGATAACTGCGGGTTAGTGGCCTAAGAACACAACAATTTTAGACTAGTAAAAATGGCTTCTAGTAATGCATGCATTAAGACCTAATGTTAAGGAGTATTTTGTAAATATGGTGCCATGCACTATCCATTTAAAGTGTCATTTCTCTCAAGTCATATGACCTCATTATAAGTATGGAATTGTTGGAAGCCACTAGAGATTTCCTAGATTGCTTCGAAAAAAGAGTGTTTTGTTTAGACACTAAAGGGAAGACAATTTAGATCCATGGTCTCAATATAAAATTGTCATTTTGTTTCATCTTAGAGTTGAAAGTAGAGTGTTGTTTAAGTTATCATTACCCAAGTGATTTTGGTTTTCACTTGAACTTGGATTTCCCTGAACTAGAAACTCATTAAAGACTTAGGTGATCCTCACATATTGATCATGAAACCAATTTTTTTTTTCCTTAAAAATTTGGAGCCTTGCTCTAACGGTGCAGTTTTCCTTCTTTATGCAAAATCACCTAGAGTGTGATAGTAAAAAGGATGTCATACTCACTATTTATAATTTAATTAAAACACTTTCTATATATATATAACTTTCAAATGCATATATAATTAAAACTTGGATGTTTTTTTCTTGTATGTCATATAAAATTTTGTAGTAAGTTTTGATCGCTGATCATCCATAAAACAAACGCCTTCTGGTCTTCTCATCTACCCTGCATTTTTATGGGATTCCATAGCGCTTCACAATGATTCCGATTTTCCTGTAGAATATTTTGTAGCTGCCAGGATTTGATGGGTGGAATTTTCTTATGAATGCGTGTTGACCATTCGATGTTTTTTTATTCATTTAATGGAAAGACAACGTTACTTGTTGATGGAGCAGACAATTTATTAACCTGTCTGTGCTTGAATCTTGGAACATGTGATTTATTAACATGTCTGTGCTTGAATCCATATGCGTGGAAAGAAGAACACGCCCACATTCCCAGAAACCAAGTTTGAGGATCTCAAATTCCCTCTGCGTGCACTCCTCTCCCCTCCTTTGTATCTCATACTCCCAACTTTAATCATTCCCCTATCTACTGTCCATCTACATCGTCTTTACAAAATTGCTTCTCATCATCTTCCTATCGTGCAACATCATTTTTTATTACTATTTAACCTCCATGACATTTCCATTTTTATTTTTCCTATGACTTATATAGTGTAGAACTATGTATAAATACTTTCTAGGTCGATTATGCCTTTTTTTTCTCCTATTAAACTTTGAAAATAGAAGAAGTTTAAAGACTTCCTATAATTTTTATAATACAAAACTAATTGAGAGAAATACATATTTTCAAGATTATGAATTTTTTTAATTAAATTTTGAAAATCAATTAAAAAAACAAAATAATAATAACTAAATTATTAAATTTTACAATATTTAATTACATATAGTTTAATTTAAAATTTTATATAATACAAATGTATTTTTTCTTAAAAAAAATCTTAAAAATGAAAAGAATTACATTTTAATATGTTTGAAAAAATAACAATGCTAAAATGACTGAGAACCATTTCTATGTTCCTTCCTATAAATAAGAGGCATACAAACACTCTTCAATAATTCTATACATGCTTCCCCTTTTATAGATTCACATACATAAAAAGTTGAAAAAACAAATCACAAAATCGAGGATAAAAAATACATTAGAGTCCATACCATTGAAATCTTCCTAAGATATTATCTAGTTGATACCTAAGAAATGTTTTAAAAGTGAAAGCAAATCATACAAAATTTATAAACATGATTCATCTTTTAAGGGAAATCATCAAGCTTTCAGGTTGGACGATTTCATCTTAAAGCTCCATGACTATACTTTGAATTGACTTATAAATGTAGTTTTTTCGATAAGTCATAAGTCACTGTATTGGTTCGGGATAATTTTAAGGATGGAAAATTATTTTAAAATGTAGAAACTTTGACGAATCTTACTGGTCCTTTATATATCAACTATAAATGTTTGATGATATTTTTGTTAAAATATTCAAATTTCTAAAGATTTAATATATATTTTATAAAATTTTGGCGATTTTTAAGGTAAAATAATTTTGTCCTATAGAATTTAGGCGAATAATTTTTAGAATGACAAATATTTTTTTGGGAAAAACATGGAAAATTAACCCATGAACGAAATTTAGCCCCTAAAATTTGTTCGACAACACAGGTATTCCAACAGAGGACGAACACCTTCAGTAACCACTCACATAACCAGATCAAAGATCAACACACCGATGTTTTCATGTGGTAAAACCCCTACGGGGAAACATCCACGGCCCCAGCCAACGCGAATGTTTTCTACAGGTAAACTCCACGGAAACATCCACCTACCACTCACTTGGAGCAGTCTATTAATTCAAAGAAAAAGATTACAGAGAGATTTTACAAGAGTTTTCACACCCATCATCGGTAAATGACCCTCCATGCTCTTAAAACAGAGATCATGGACCACCTGTGTTAAGCCACAAATCAATGGCCGTTTAAGATCGAGAGAACTTGATCACTCTATGTCTGAACATATCAGACCGGCCGGATTTCCTAACTACTAATGCATACCAAAGAAACACACTTTACCTTAATCCACATATTAGACCAAGTAGATCTTAACTAACTCCTATGTCTAAATATCCCAACATCCCCTTTAATAACAACTTGACATAAGATTGAAGGATTTGCTACATGACATTAATAGGAGAAGGGAGGCATTAGAGCCTATCCCCCTTAATGATAACTTCCCAAACTCCTAAAATATATTGAAGTTTGAAAACTCGCTCGTAGAAGAGATTTTGAGAAAATGTTTGCAACTTGATTTTTTGTAGGGCAAAGAGCACTTCAATAACTTGATCATGCAGAATAAGCTTTCGATGAAGTATGTGTAGCTCGATGTGTTTGCTACACCGATGTTGAACTCGGTCTTTGGCGAAATATGGCACTTTGATTGTCACACCAAAGTCTACTCGGATCCTGGTGCTGGAATCCAAACTATAAAAGGATATATCTAAGCGAAAGAGCTTTATGACTTGAGTGCACTCTTTCTTGATACTTTTCTTCTATTGAATAAAGATAAAGATTCTACTATTTCTTACAATCCCAAGTGAATGGTCTAGAAACAACTCTAAAAACATAATCTATAGTAGAATTTCGATCATCAATTTCTTTGGCCCAATATGAATTACTGAAACCAACCAACAAAGGAATACCCCCTGAACAATAATGTATCCCAAACTAAAACATACCCTAGATATACCGAAGTATCATATTTTCTACTTTCTAATGGCTCTCAAGGGGTGTTTGCATATACCAATAAACAAGACCAACATCAAAGGAAAGATCGTGATGTATGAGTCAAGTATAAGAGGCTACCAACCGACCGACGATACATGGTGGCATCAACTTCGTGAGAAGTACAAGTGGCGTAGTGCTTGACTCAACCGAAGGGGAGAAAGAGGTTGGTTTGATAACGTCCATGCAGTTTAATTAAGAAGGTTACAAGTATATTTAGACTGGGAAAGAAAATTCCCTTCATTAGTTTGCAAAACTTGGAGGCCAAGGAAATAATGCAAAAGCCCAAGTCTGCCATTTTAAATTTCTTCTTAAGCCTGGCTTTCACATGGTTTAAAATTTTGAGTCACTACCAGTAAGGATAAGGTCATCAACATAAAGGACAAGGATGATGAGGATGGATTCTACTTTCTTGGTATAGACATTAGGACTTAGACTGGCATCTAGAGAACTAAAGCAATAAGAAAGTTATCTACCTTTGGCTCACCAAGCTTGGGGAGTTCGCTTGAGACCATAAAGAGATTTCTTGAGGCGCATGCTGTTGAGTCACCGGACATGGTTTAGAGGTTGTTCCATGTAGATTTCTTCTTTCAAATCACCATGCAAGAAGTTGTAGGATTTAACATCCATCCGATGGACCTCCATTTTATGTGGAGGCGGTAAGGGCAAGAACAAGATGGATGGAATTCATTTTGGCTAGGGACAAAGGTTTCATTATATTCAATACCTTCAACTTGGGAAAACTTCAAGCAACTAATCAGCCTTGTGTCTTCAACACTTCCATCCGAATGCATAATTTAATTCTATATACCCATTTTCATCTAATGTGTTTCTTCCCTTTGGAAGAGGTATTATGATCCCAAGTATCGCTTGCCATTAAAGAACGACACTCTTCATTCATTGCTATATCCCCAACTGGATGACCCGAAGCTTCTACAAATGTCTCAGATCATGACTTTCTTGAAACTTGAGCCAAAAGAGAAGAGGCTCACTGAACTGTGAACGTGTCCGGAATGATTCAAAGGATCACCGACAAGATCACCAACCGCTTCGTGTTGAACGAACCCATCTGTGAAGCGGTGGAACCGGTGTTGTTTCAGGTTCAAAGGACCTATCCGGGAGGAATGTCACAGCGGAGGGATTTCATCCTCACCTTCATCATCCATAAAAAGAATCCGTAGGAACGTAAGACAGCACATCACGTATCATGGCTCGCAGTCGGCGAAGGCACACCTCGCCAAATTAGGCTCGCAGCCAAGAGATTTCATCAAATTTAACATCTCTTCTAAGAATAATTTCATTACAATGTGGCTAAAGAAGTCTATAACCTTTGACATTTTTCAGAATAACCAACAAATATGTACTTCAATTTTTAGGTCGCAATGCTTTCCTTTTCTCATAAAAAATGTGAGCCCATGCTATACCGCCAAATACACGGAAGTGACTTACATCCGGGTTTAATTTTAGTCCAAGCTTCCTAGTTGTATTTTAAGAGCCTTTGTGGGATTACATTGACTATGTAATTTGCTCCATTGATTGCTTCTCGCTTCAATAATCAGACTTAAATCCCTTAGATTGACTGGCGCCAATTGGCCATTTCTAATGTGCGGTTCTTTTCTCAAAGAACACCATTTTGTTGTGGTGTATATGGAAATTTGTTGCATTTGGACGCCCGTAGTGCAAGAACTTGTAAAATTATTGTTCACATATTCGGCTCCATTATCTCGTTTAACCTTTGAATTTGATGTCCGACATTTACAAGGGCCTTGTAGGCCAAAACTTGTCAAAACTTCACTTTGAGTTTTAAGAAGTAAAACCAAATACGTCTCGAAAAGTCATCAATGAAAGTTAAGAAATACTTGCACCCAAACAAGGAGCAGTTAAAGAGGGATCAACAACCACTGTGGAACAAGCCGCGAAAGGGATTCAGGCGCGCTAAGAGGCACGCCACAAACCGTCTCCAATGATGTTTGCCGAGAACACAACCGCACACACCATCATCTCGCATGAAACAAGAGGAAGACCAATCACCATCCGGGTTGATTACATAGTTGTTGTAATGAGCTATAGTTTAGATGACCAAACCGGGCCATGCCAAAGTTTGCTCAAGTCATCACTATGAAGCAACAAAATCGATGAAAAGTTGATGATCTAAAGTTGTCAAACTTGTACAACTCGGTAATATCATCGCTAATTCCGCAACAGTAAGAACATGTTTAGGATCTTTAGATCCTTGATTACAACTTCTGCGAGGTGAAAACCGAATTCGCTTTACCTTCCCTCGAATGAGTGATTTGATATAATCGAGAAGGTTACAAGAAAGATCTCGAACACATAATACATCATTGAAATGACCATTTGAAAATCTCAATTGTTCCGCATCCTGGCAACACTAAGAGATCTATCATCACCTCAACAAATATTTCCTTGGTGTTACATCTATTTAGACTTAAAATATGGCTTTATCCTTAGCCATATGGATAAGATGCTCCCCGAATCAAACAAGGCACTCAATGTAAGAAGAAGTAGTAGTAGAAGGTGTATTGAAGGAAACCAGAAGCAGAAAGTGCAAGTCCAGCGAGAAGAAGAAGAAGAATTAGAATGAATACCGATGTTGTGCTTCTTCATCGCCGCTCGGTACGCCATCTTCTTTGAAACATCCGGACTATCATGACCATCTCTTATTACAAAAGTTGCAATGTTTGTTAGTATTCTTTTATATTTTGATCATTTGTCAACATTAGGAGCTGAAGCTATCCGAGCAGGTTTTCTTGGGACCTTTAGGGTTGTTTTTGTTTTTCGTTGTAATGAGGATGTTGCTGCTTGGGATATTTGGGTTTATCTTCATTGGCAACTAAGACTTTGTTTGAGAGGTACCGTAGGTTGATCACTCCAAGTTGTAGAAGCTTATCTCTCCCGTCTAATCAAAGAAGTACAAAAAGGACTCAAGAGTGGGTTCTACATAAGTTTTCCCTTTGTGAGCCTCTTTCATGGCATAAAGGTAGAGACAAACACGTAATATGCACTACCCAGCTTTAGAAAGAATAAGATATATGCAACGCCTTCCTTCATTTTATGTTACATCTCTATACATAAAAGTCCGGAAGGTTTTAAACTTAGATAGATAGTCTTCCAAGGCAAGAAAAAATCACTTGGACTCAATGTCGCAAGATTTCATTTTCTAACCTGTTGTTCAATATTGAGTTTACCAAACACGTGCATTCAATCTTGTCCTAAGTCAGCTCAGGGTTATCAATTCTTTGAAGGTGGTACCTTAGATCGTGAGAGATGGACATTCCACTAGTCCACGCGTGTTTCGCCATTCCTATTATCCCATTTGGATTTCTCATCAACATCAAGGAGTCAGCTCTTCCATGGTAATCGATACGTGCCTCTACTTCTAATAAATCTTCCATATGGGATTCCATTGGAAGTAGTCGCCGGTAAGCATGATGCGACTTGTAGAAGCCATATTAAATATGTAGATACGCAGATTTAAAACCTAAACTACGATCTTGATGGAAAGATATTGAAAAATTGTGCGGTTTTAAAAAACGCATTGAAAATGGATTTCCGATGTTAGAGTTATGCCCATTTTAAAAAGGCATAAACGTAACCAAATAACCACTTGATAGTGTAAGTTACTTCATGAAGTGACCCACTTTTTATAAAGAGAAGTGGGATCACTTTTACAATGAGGTTACCTTATAACAAAAAAGTTGCATGCAAAATAAACTCTAAATAAAATATAAAGCTACTTATAGTGATTCACTTTATACTTGAAGTGAAATGCACTTCACATAATTTTAGCATGAACTTTTCCAAAAGTAACAAAAGACTTGAACTCAAGACCTATTAATTAATAAGGCAAGTTTTAAACAACTCCGGGTCTAGCAAAAACATATTGTAATGTTCGTATGAGGATTAGTTGTTGCTATTGTTGTTGTTGTTGTTGTTGTTGTTGTTGAAGATGGCCTTGAGAGCGTGCTAAAAAAAAAAAAACTCTTTTCACACAAGAAAAAATTTCATTTCATGACAACAAGGGTTAGATATCGGTTAGCTTACTCCTAAGATGCACCTTTTCCTATCTCTGTCTTCGATTTGCCGAGACGATAAGGCTGGGGAAAAGAGAATACGGAGATATAAAAGAGTAGCAGCCCGAAAAAAAATACAAACCCAAAATAAAATCAAAACTTGCAAAAATTAAAATGCGATTCACTTTATACCCTGATTCGACCAATGGTCGTGAGTCTTGGGCAAACGAAACCTTTCGGAAAGGAAACAAAAGTGTTCTGAATGAAAAGGTGTTCTGGACGCAATGGAACGGCCCAAACTCCCCGTGAAATGTACTAAAATGTCTTAAAATGGAGATGAGGCAACTCTACTTCACGATCTCGATCTACAAAAAGAGAAGGTCTTCAAACAAAGCCTCGATACCATGTTCACACAACACGTATTCCAACAGAGGGGATGAACACCTCTGAACCACTCACATAACCGCATCAAAGATCAACACACCGATGTTTTCATCGTGGTAAACTCTACTGGGAAAAACATCCACGACCTACCAACGCCAATTCACTTGAGCAGCTTTTATTAATGCAAAGAAAAAGATTACGTAGAGATTTTTACAAGAGAGTTTCTCACAATCGATCATCATAAATGACCTCCATGCTCTTAAATAGAGATCATGGACCAATCTAATGTTAAGCCACGGATCAATGGTCGTTTAAGATCGAGGAGAGAGGAATCGTCTGATCACTCTATGTCTGGAACATATCGTGGCTGGCCGATTTCTAACTACAAATGCATACCTAACTAAAGAAACACACTTTTACCTAACGACATATTAGACCAAGTAGATCTTAACTAACTCCTAAGTGTCTAAATATCCTAACAAATTTTTCCCTTATATTTGATATGAGAGATGTTCGAGAAAATTGTCTCCATTATTAAGCTATGAGAAATGTTTGAAAAAATATTAATGTTTATCATAGTAAATTACAAAAAAATAATAACTCTTTAAATCTTACATTAATAATAAATACTATACTATAGTTTAAAATACTATATTATATAATATAAAGGATTTAATAAAGATTAACCAGGATTTAATAATAAATACTATACTCTAGTTTAGTATATTATGTTATATAATATGAAGTCTATTGAAGTTTAAAAGAGAAAGTTATTGGTGTTTATCATAATAAACACAAAAATATAATAACTCTTCATATAGACATTGAAGATATTCCACAAGAAAAAAATTATCTTTTAGTCATTTTGACGTGTAAGTGTGGATATTGCTCATGGTAAAGTACCAAAAAACTAAACTTCAAAAAACATTAAATTACTAATAATTTCCGAAATCATCATAGTAAACTACACCACCCCCGAAAAACCCATAATACAAACATAGAAGATTCCACAAGAAAAATTTATTTGTGAGATTCTTCAATGTAAACATTGTTGTTAATGTGACCAAGCATATGAAGATTTTTAAAACTCCTTTTTTCAATATTGTCATAACATTATTTATAGTATATTGAAAATGTTTAAAAAAGTATTTGAAAAAATATATATTGTTATAAAAAATAATTTTAAAAGTGTTAAAATTTTAACTCTAAAAAACAAAGGTGCTTGAAGTGATAAACTAGCTTTAAATGAGTGGCTGTTTTAAGGTTGATTTTAAGGTTCGGTTTGCAACACAATAGTGATATTTTAGGTCATGGTTTTAAAATTTTTGCAATTTAACATTGAAAAAAAATGTATTACTAGTAGCACCATTTTTTGATTCTAGGGTTAATTTTAAGATTTGGTTGTGACAAAAATAGTTGTTAATGTCATAGTTTCAAAAAACTTGTAATTTTAACTGTGGAAAAAAAAAGTGTTGCTAGTAGCACCACTTTTCAATTTGAGGGTTGATTATTAAGGTTCTTTTTAGCAACATTACATGCATTTAAGGCCATGATTGCAAAACATTGTAATATAAATTCCGAAAAGAAAAAAGGGTGCTACTAGTAGCATCACTATTCAATTCAAGGGCTGATTTTGATTTTTTCATGAAAAATATGGCGTTTTAAGCTAGATTTATTGTTTTGAGGTCACAATTCTCATCAAGTCGGTAACTATGTTTAAAAAGAAATGTTCAGTTGCATATTCAAGGGGGCAACCTCCAAATTGAGTAGAGCTCCAATACTATATCAAAATACTTTTTGGTACCCAATTGCATAACTTCTACTGTTATAGATAGTTTATAATTGACTAAAACCCTAATCGCCTAGTGGGCCTTCATTAATGAGGCTCTAAAAATTAACTAGTAGACCTTCTTTACTGAGGCCACCTTAGATTTTTGGATTACACATTCAAACTACCTAGTGGGCCTTGTTTAATAGAGATGGCCACAATACATTAAGTAATAATGTATCTCTTTAACTAAGGGAATGAGAGTGGGACCCTAAAATTCCCTCCCCCTCACAAAGAAGCATTGTCCCCAAGGATGGAGATGAGGAAATTGTTGTAGGATAATTGTTGGTTCCCGCATGGAATATTCAAGTGTAATGAACATAAATATATAAACAAACATAAATACTAATAATAAAATGAAGCGACATGTCCTAACCAAATGATATAATGCATCAACCATAACGACTTGTTAATGCATATAAACATACCATCACATGATATTGTATCACACAATCTACTATATATCTGATTAATTATTTTATATATAATGATCCTATATGGATTTCAACCTATTATCTTGCTTATGTTGGATATCCCTTAGTTAATGGACTTTTCTCATTTCATTGGTATTAGATCTAAGTCTAATCTAGGTTGTAGGTCACACCTTTTTCATACCTTGTATGACACAACTTTTTGGAAACACTCAAAATTTTCAAAGTTCTTTATTCTTTGGGTTATTGACCACATTTTTACAATCAATTATTTAGCCATTAAAAAATTAGAAATTCCATTAAAGAAAAAAACCAGTTAATTGCAAATCCAAAGAAAGTCAGAAATTATAGGAAATTGTCATAATTATTACGAAGAATCTTTGAAAGTACCCACTAATTCAACCATTCATACGATAACATAATATATTTGTATAAGCATCACAAATGGTATAATGATTTAATATTGGAGCCACAAATCCAAGGATTTCCTAGTCATCACTCTCTTAGTGATTCACCATTTAGGGGTAAACCAATGCTGAAATCTACCATCCTGAGTTTTAATGACACAAATCATCCTTAATATAGAAATGAGGAAAGTAATATTAAGTCCTGAAGAAAAAAAAAAAATTCACCTAACAAACCTATTAGAAGTGGGATGAACAATGTTTTTTTTTTCAAACCATATAAATCAGAACTTATCAAACCATATTTGTAAAAAATTATATCATTATCTTAGGCGATAACAAATTAATTTCTTGTTACTACTTTTAAAATTTGACAGCACCGTTCTATTTGTCGTACATGTGCATCATTAACAATAATTAACAAAAAAAAATCTCATGAAAGAATATTTAGAGGAAAAAAAAAATTCATATCAATTAGAGGGAACTTACAACAACCAAAAAGGACAATAGAAAATATCTTTAAAAATACATGGAAAAAAATTCTACACACTAATATATAACATGATATACCGCCTCCATGTTGAAAGAAGTGAAAAAAATAATAGAAGTAAATTATTATAAATTTACACGACTTCAATTGAAAATACATAATTTTCCCAAAAATAGTTACTATTAACTAATCATCCATATGTAACGAACATACCCAAAAGATTGGAATGCATGATGATTGATTTGGCAAAAATATTAAAAAAACCTATTATATGTTTATGAAAAATATTTATATTTAGACAAAAACTATAAATATATGCATAAATATAATTATAAATTAAACTGCAAGTTTTTCAATTAAAATTTTTAGTGAAAAAATGATTTTTTTTTCCCTAAATTTTTTCCAAAAAAATTGAAATTTTATCGAATAGACAAAATTTCACTTAAAAAACCATTAAAATTGACACATTGAAAACAAAATAAACTACAACCACTAAAAATAATGAGGAAGAAATTCATTTGAACTAAAGCTCGATGTTGAAAATTAACAAATAAACCATTGCCGAATTACTAGGATATTTAACATAAATTAATAAAAAATAGCACCATAAGAAAAAAGGATCAACTGCAAGTCAACCGGACATATCTCAATTTCATATCATAGTCTGAAATCCTCAACCACGTGATATATTTGAAATTTCCAAAGATTTTTTCGACACTACCACCAATCTCAATCATTCACGTGACAGTAGAATAGGGTTTCAAATTAAAAAAAAAGTTAAAAGAGTAGGGTGAAACCACCACTAAAATCATGCCTTAGTAAACCGTTTATAAATGTGACATTAACTTATTTCAAAATATATCTTATTACCATAAATTTATAAATCTTCCTTAGTATTAAGTGGGGAAAAGTTCAATTGAAGAGTTATTCAAGTTTCACGGTAGTGTTGAGTTTACTTTGGCTTTCACATTATTTTTCATTTGATTTAAAAATTTGGATTCAAATTTTATGTTTAACATATAATATAGAAAAAAATATTTTTTTTATATAATAAAAAATTATATATTTTTCATATTTCATTAGTCAATAAGTTCACGGTTTAACGGAGAAAACATAATATAATATTATGTTTTTTCTATTAAACACTCCACCCTCCTGAGGGTGGGGTGAGGGGTTTAATAGAGAAAACACAATATTATATTATGTTTTCTCTATTAAACTCTTCACTTAGGATTTCATGAAGGTGAGGGGTTTAATAGAGAAAACATAATATTATATATGGGAAGTTTCATGTAATTCAAGGTTTAAATTAATTGATAGATCTATTCCGTCATGTTGCTCATATCTTATCTTCGTGCTTATGAATCGAAAAAGATTTGGCATGAACTGTCGACTGCCGCCTAATGCCACTGTTCAGGTAGCCATTGAATGACGAGACCTTTCCTTATACAATACTATAACTTTTGCGGCTGAAGAATATACCCATCAATATAGAAAAAAATATTTTTCTATATAATAAAAAAATATTTTTTTTTCATATCTCATTCGTCAATAAGTTCAGGGTTTAATAGAGAAAACATAATACAATATTATGTTTTTTCTATTAAAAGCTCCACCCTCATGAGGGTGGGGGTGGGGGGTTTAATAGAGAAAACATAATATAATATTATGTTTAGTTTAGTTTAGTTTATGAGGGTGGGGTTTTGATATCACTTTAATTAGGGTTTAGTTTTCCAAATAGATACCCTTATTGCAATGACTGAGCATGAGTACTTTTGTATCTTGTTAAATAGTTTTACAACATTGTAATATTTTTGTACGAATTAGCTTTAAATTTATATATTTATATTAAATTTATATTTATTAATTAGTGTCATATTTAAATTTATATATTTCTATATTTCTATTAAATTTAAGTTTATTAATTATTGTTTAAAAGATTATGAGGTAGACGAGTTTATGATGGTGTGTATATATTCTAATGTTTAGTATAATATAATTAGTGATTAAAACTGTAACATTTAAATTTATATATTTCTATATATAATTAAATTTAAATTTACTAATTAGTGTTTACAAGATTATAAAGTAGATAGAGCTATGGTGGTGTGCATATATATATTAATGTTTAGTATCGTATAATTAGTGATTTATTAATGTTTAGTATCATATAATTAGTGATTGAAACTGTTGGTTGGTAAAAGGCAGCAATGAGTGATGTCAATTTTAATGGGACATTTTATAATGAGAAAAACATTATAATCTTTTCAATATTAAGTTTTAAAATGTAGCTAGGTGCTTCAATTATTTAATACTATTTAATAGAGGTGGAGTACATTTACATTTTATAACTTAGTATTAAAAAGATTATAACTTATATATTCCATGAATGTTTTTATTTTGTTTTTGATTTAAACATTAATGGTTGGGAAGATTTTAGCTTAAGCTAATGATTGTTAAAATTTTGACTTGAATGGATTGATTAACTTGAAAGTTGCATTGAATCTTAACTACATTTAATTACTATATTAAACTAAAATATTAGGAGACAGTATAAGCAACTTTGTTGCACTTGTTACTTAGTGGAATAAAGAGGTACTCATTAAAAGACATTAAAAAAATAAGTCAAATTATGGATTCCACATATAACTTTAACATTTTAGACTAAATGTTCTAATTGTACAATGGAGTTTTAGTATTTGTCAACCTTTATAAATCAAAATATTATTCGCCAAAATTTTCAGAGAGTATTTACTACAAAGGAATATCACAATGATGTTAAAATGTAGAAATTTGCATCACAAATTAAAAAATTAGAGAACAAACTAGCAAAATATCAACAAAGTGAAAAAGTATCATATAAGAAAATTGGAGATCTCAAGAAGAAATTTGATAAGAACTTACTAGAAAAAGATGATGAAATTTCTCACATAAAATATCATAGTTAAAAATTACTTGTACAAATCAAGAAGTCAAAGGATAAGACACAATGCAACTAGAAGTTAGAACAAGAGAATCAAGACCTTGAGAAGAAAGTAAAAAAAAAAAGACGAAGAGTGTTCCTACCTAAAGAACCTTAATTAGAGGTTGCTTGAATAAATAAAACGGTTAAATGATGAGAAGCTAGAAAATCAAGATCTTGAAAATAATTTTGACACGCCACGAGGAAGAAATTTTACACATAAGTGATCATAATCAAAACTTACTTACACAAATTAAGAAGTTAAAGAATGATAAGAATTTGCTATAGGAAAAGTTAGAGAAACATACCAACAAAGAATCAATGATCGATAAAGAAAGAATGACTGACCCTATTGAAATAGAGAGGTCATTAGATGTAAAAATCCAAACCTTGGAGAAAGAAACCAATCTAGATCCAATTGACATAAAACATAAAAAGTATGCTTATATTGAAATCTTATCGACCAACAGATTCCTTAAGGTATCAAAAGATGAAGTTTCAAAAATAAGACACAAGATTCAAGGATGCCTTGTTGCATCCTAATTATAAAAGTCATCTTATTATTCAACAAACTAACCAAAGATGAAATCAATATGAGAAATTAAGTGAAGATCCTAATATATTGAAGAAATGATTAGGTGTGGAATTTTCTAATCCCCTAAACCACATAAGTCATCACCACACTATTCTATAAAAAAAATGGATTAGGGCGGTCTGACCCTTCCACAATTCAACAATTCAGCTCAATGCTTAGAAGATAAAATCGTCTCATGCCCTGACCATCACCAAATCAAGAATCAAGAATCATGAGAATATTTTACAAGCTAGAATGAAGACATAACCTTTTTATGCTTTGAGGACAAAGAATCCTTGAAGAGATATGCAATGTAATGAACATAAATATATAAATAAACATCAATAAATAATAATAAATGAAGTGACATTAGAGAAAATCCCAGGCCTAGACGACTTAACTGTGGAATTCTATTTAGGTTTCTATGATCCTCTTAAAGATGACCTTTTATATTTTGTCCATGAATCTAAAAGAATGGGCAAAGTGCCGGGGGCATTGAATTGCACTTTCATCACTCTAATACCAAAGAAGAAGGAAGTGGTCTCTTTTTCCAACTTCAGACCTATTTTGTGCTGTAATTTAATTTATAAATTTGTCTCAAAAATTCTTGTCGATAGGTTGAAACCCATCCTTAGTGAGCTTATTTCTGAAGAATAGTTTGGTTTTCTACGAAACCTCCAAATTCATGATGCAATGGCCATTGCGTAGGAGGCATTACATTCCATTAAAGTTATGAAGATCTAGACTATGGTCTTAAAATTATATCTCTCTAAGGCTTACGACAAAGTAAGTTGGGTATACCGCAAACTAGTTCTTCTCCAAATGGATAGGAATCTTCCTACGGTCAATTGGATAATGGGGTGCATTCAACATGTATCCTTCACAGTTCTGATCAACGATTTTTCCTCTATTTTCTTTCGAGTTTCTCATGGTCTCAAAAAAGGGTTTCCTCTATCACCTTTACTATTTCTCCTTGTGGCGGAGGGTCTCAATAATATTTTGAAAGATGCTAGATTCAAGGGCGTTTTGATTGGAATTAAGATAACCCCATATGAAGTTATCTCTCATCTTCTTTTCATGGATGACATCTTACTCTTTGTCACAAGTTCACCTCAAGAAATGCAAGCCCTGAAAAAGATTCTATACCTTTATCGTCTGGAAATTAGGATGGAGATTAATCTCATAAAGTCATTTTTTCTTTATAATCTTATCCCTGATGAAGCTTTGAATTAGTTGGATCTTTCCCTTCATTTTCCTCATCGAGAAATTGATTATGGTTTCAAGTATCTAGGTTTATTTATTAAACCAAAATCTTATAATTTTAATGATTAGCTATGGAATTTTGAAAAGATCGAGGCTAGAATTTGTTTTGGGGTGAACAAGTGGCTCTCCAAGGGAGGTCGGCTAGTCCTTCTCAAATCAGTCCTAAAAAGCATACCGGTCTACTAGATGTCAATAGCAAAAGTACCAAAAGGGATCCTGACCAAAATTAGAAAAAAGAGCTTCCACTTTATTTGGACAAGAAGAAAGTCAATAGATGGCATTCTTCTAGTTAAGTGGTACAAAATCACTCTTCCAAAAAATCTTGGTGGGTGGGGTTTAAAGAATATTTTTCTTTTCATCCATTCTCTCGCAGCCATAAATCTTTGGAGGTTTACTTCTAATTCATTCTTATGAGGACGGGTGATGACATCCAAGTATCTCAGAGGGATTACAGTGGAGGATTGGTTCATGAAGCCAAGAAGGTTGACTAAATACAACTCCATCATTTGGAAATCACTGATAAAAGATTTCGTGCTAGTAGGTGAATGGACCATATGGAAAGTTGGCAACAAAAAAAAAGTTTGGATAGGGGACGACCCTTGGGCTAGAGAAAACAAGGATTATAGTCTTTCAAATGATCTCATTAGGTCCCTAAATTCTCAAGGCATGTATTCCCTCTCTGATGCAAGTGCTTAGAACCGAAGCAAGATAGGAATGCAGGGATAAAAATATGAAGAATAACTTGGTTTGATGGAGGGATGGTTGAGGAATGGCACAAGTTTGTAGGTAAGATTTTCTCAAGTTTTATCAAGCTTTCGAAGAGGATGATTCTCTGTGTTGGTCGAAGAACCCCTCGACAGGGGAATTAACGACTAAAATAGGTTACAATGCTCAGACAAAAGCAAATTTCCATGGTGAAAAGGAATGGTGGTGGGAAAAAAATTGGAAATTGTCAGGTCCCCTAAAATATAAAATAGTGTTATGGCTAGCCTTGCACAACAAACTTCTCACATGGGACAATGGTCTCAAAAGGGGTTGGGTTGGCCTGAACACGTGCTCTCTTTGCAAACTCAACTTGGAGTTTGTAACACACCTTTTTGTGCATTTCCCTTTTGATGTCCAGGTTTGGTGTTTAGTTTCTATTAAATTTAATTCCAAGGTGTCCTGGAAGAATCAAAGGTCGGTGGAATATGTTCAAGAGGGGCTCATGGATTTTTTAGTGGCAAGATTCAATTCGTTTCCTTATCATCTGGTTTATGGAATGTGGCGGGATCATAATCTTAGCATCATTAAAGACAAAGTGATGTTGATGTTTAATTGGGTACCTTGACATCAAAACAATTCTTGCTAGAAAATGGCTAATGAATGTAGGATCACGATTGGTCGCAATTGAATTAGGCATGCCATGGAGTTTAGAAAACATTGTACACAAATACATGTTCTATTATGGAGGCCTTAAATGGGTGTTCTAAGGCATAAAATTGAGCATATTTAGAAAGATTATCAATAGATACCACGATGATAGATTTGTTACATGCTTTAGGTAACCCCACAATGAAATCCACGAAAATGTTAATCCAAAATGTACCGGGAATCGATAAAGGTTGTAATTCTCCTAGAGGCTTCACCACTTCCTTTTTGTGCCTTTGGCATGTGTCACATTTTTCCACAAACTTCAAAGGTA
Organism: Picea sitchensis; assembly: GCA_010110895.2. Classification (NCBI taxonomy): domain Eukaryota; kingdom Viridiplantae; phylum Streptophyta; class Pinopsida; order Pinales; family Pinaceae; genus Picea; species Picea sitchensis. Next base: position 303,645 of record SNQJ01S0005747.1, read on the forward strand.
CAAGTCTCTATCTTCACGCCTTCCCAAAAGAATGAACACTTAATTTGTTCATATGTTTTCTGAAATCTAGAGTGACCTTTTGTGGAAGAAGAATGTAATTTAGATAACACTTTGGACTTAAAATTTGAATTCAAGACCAAAAGAATACACCCTTTATAGAGTAATGCATCATTCTGCCAAGTTGTAGCTTAGATGGGCATGGGGATTCACCTATATCTAGTGGATAATTTGCATTATCTAAGCATATGCTAACCATTCTTGAAGTACCTTTGCTCGCCAATAGGGAATTGGTAAATATATTTATAAAATAGGGAGCCTTCTTCCTCCATTAGGGGAAATTTGAGGTCTAAAATGGGTCTCCTAAGGAAAATAATCTAATAATGGTTAAAATTGCTTTTTTTAATCATATTTTTGACTTATCTCATTACAGGTTTACTCAAATTTCAAGTGTAGGCACTTGTTGGGTGAAAAATTAAATCCTACATCCAACAAGTACCCACTCTCCATACTTTTGATAGACCCGTAGTGAGATAAGCTGAAAATGCATGGAAAAAACATGTTTCTTTTCAAGAAACACCTTTTCCCTATGTATTTCTAGTTTATCTCACTGCGGGTCTATCAAAATTATGGAGAGTGGATACTCATTGGATCTGAAAAAGAAACAAATTTTCCATATATTTCCAATTTATCTCATTGTGGGACTTTCAAAAGTATGGAGAGTGGATACTCGTTGGATGAAAAATTTAATTTTGAACCCAACAAGTTCTTGCACTTGAAATTTGAGTAAACCTATAAGAATATCAATCAAAAATATGATTAAAAAAGTAGTTTTCTTCCTTTCCCTCCAAAAATATTTACCCTTATGGTTGACATCATCATCTTGAATCGTATTGGTCCTTTTAAATTTAATTTTGATAGTACATTTTCGGTTTTGAGGCCCATTTTTTACCTCAAAATTCCCCTAAGATACTTCCTTGATAGAGCATTGACCACCATGTTCTCCTTTCCCTTCTTATAGATGATCTCCTAATTGTAGCCAAACATTTTAGTGACCCACTTGCGCTGCTCTTGAGAGGACAACCTGTGTTCCAAGAAATATTTCAAACTATGATATATTAATTTGGAAATGACACCCCATTAGGTAAGGACACAACATACAATTTCCTTTTCATAGGTGATCCACCCAAGTTTTTATCACACAATTGTTTATTGGTGAAGGAAAAAGGGCATCCCACTTGTATTCACATTTCCTCAATACCTTGGTTGAGTCCGTCACATTCCAACATGAACATCTTACTAAATTCATGCATGGCTAGGATAGGAGTAGTGCACATAACTTCTTTTAAATATTGAAATTCTAGTTTAGTGACATCATTCCATTTGAAGGAATTTTTCTTTAGCAAGGTGGCGAGGGGAAGTACAATTTTACCATAGTTCTACACAAAATTCTTGTAGTAAATTGTGAGGCTAAGAAATCCACACAAACTTTTGAGAATCTTTGGGCGAAGCTAGTCTTTCATTGCCTCAATTTTCTTAGGATCAACACATACTCCCTCCCAACTAACAATGTGCCCCAAATATTATACTTTTGAGGAACAATTGGTGATTGTAGAGGCTTTGTAAGACCTAAGCCACATGTGTCTCCCAAGTTTTATTGTAGATGAAGATATCATCAAGGAGGGTACGGACAAATTGATGCAAAAGAGATTGAAATATATTGTTCACAAGGCTCTATAAAGTGGAAAGTGCATTGCAAAGACCAAAAGGCATCATCAAGAACTCATAATGACCTTTGTGTGTGTGGAAATAATTTTTAGGAATATCTCCTTCGTTCATTCTAATTTTGTGATAACCTAAATTGAGATCAATTTTAGTGAAGAACTGTGCTTTGTGTAACTCATCCAAGACATTGTCATTGACCATAATAGGAAATCATCTTTGACTTATAAATTTGTTAAGAGTTTGAAAGTTGGGACACATGTGCAAAGTGCCTTTTTTCTTTAGAACCATGACAATCGAAGAAGAGTAGGGTGTAGCGCACCTTTTCAGCTACCATGGCTTAATCGCTCTTAAAAAGGAAACTTTAACACCACTTGGCACATAACTCATACAGGTATCATAAATCCCATGCATTTAAACAAATAAACACATTCTACACAGAGTATTCATATGAGTTACTGCCATAATTAGCAATCAATAGCATTTCATACTAATTCATATACACAGCGGAAATCATGATAACATAAACAGTAGAGTCATGCAAAACGTGATTAAAACATAGTCAGATACTTATCTTTTAACAGTGGTAGAATCCACCAACCAAGTGCAGGCCTTCCACGAACTTCCCAGCCTTAGACCACACTGCTCATCAACTCAACAGTGAGTCACGCCCGAGCTGGGACTAAGCTCCACCCC
>SNQJ01S0005748.1:33390-103965 GCA_010110895.2 Picea sitchensis
CTTCGCACTGGATAGGTGATCTGTGCACAATGCACTAGATCCACCTTCCCCAAAACTAGGTCAAGGCATGGAGCCAACTCCTTACTAGCACAAAGGTTGTTACAATCGCTTGCACTTAGCTCTGCAAGTATTAAAAATGAAATTTCATGAACATACCAAGAGATCACAATGAAATGTCATGAACATACCAAGAGATCATAGATGATGAAGTGTTCCTCTAGTATACACATTCCCAACATTCCTGCATTTCTAAAATGTGTACAACATAATTTACAACTTATCAATAATTAATAAACTCTTCAACCCATGAAAATATGACTATACTCAAATAACTCTAGAGAAACAAGATCGATTTACTTCACTAATCCCATTCAAATATCCACAGTTTTTGCAGAGAAGATCGTTCCTGCAAAACGTTCCCCACCATCCTCACCATCATCGTTAACTTCAATCCACTGCCCCGTTGATGGATTAAACAGATAAGAGTTGTGTTTACCAGGGTTGTCCACCCCACTTACAAAAATCTAGTCACACCACTGTGTAGCACACGTAAAGAGGTAAAAATGTTGCAGAAGAGAAGCCGCGTCAATCCAAACACTTTTTCCACCATCATACTTCATCAACTGTTGTTGTTGTTCATTGATAGCGTACAACTCCCTGGAAGAAGAAACCTCCACCAAACTTCTCCATAAATCTACCCTAAAACTAAAATATCTTCCCACCTTCTCCACATTTTCCCACTAGGGTTGAAAACTTATGCACTTCTGTCTTTCCTTAACACTATGAATTTACCTTCCATGAAAACATCGTGGCATCTCAGACCGTGCGGTTGGATCCTAGGAGGAAACATTTCCCACTTGTCTTCCTCCACACTATATGTAGAATGAATTTACCTTCCATTAAAGCACCGTGGCATCCGAGACCGTGTTGTTGGATAATAGGAGGCATAATTTCCCACTTGTATTCCTCCATGCTATAAGCTTCTACAACCAGAGGATTGTTATGCTCATTGTTCCCACCACCGACATAGACAAGTCCGGTGGAAGAAGAGACACAAAAGGAAAAGAAGGATTGAGCTGTAGGCATGTCAGCTCTGCATATCCATCTGGTAGAATCAAAGTCATAAATGTATAAAATCGTCGTCAAAGTCATGATGAGTGGATAGAATCCGCCTATGAGAACCAACTTTCGGTTCACAACAACGCACTGAGACACTGCTGTTATTGTAGCAAAGAGGAGAGGTAGTCTTTCCCAGGTTCCCTTCACAGGGCCATGAACCGTTATTACGAAGGCGAAATCATCCCTCAGATCTATTTGAATCAAGCACAACATTGCTCGCTCGTTCCAGATATCTTTCTCTTTGCATAGAACTTAGGCCTACTCACGATAACCTCCCATTTTCTGCAAACAACTTTCAAGTCTTCATGTGATGTGTAAGGAACTCTTAGCAAGCACTCTCGAACGAGATTGTTTGGAATAAACTCCATTAGAGCACTTCAAACACACCTATTTCCTAATCAAGTTCACCCAAAGATTTACCGGACATTAAACTGTGAACATGAAAGTGAACGAAGAAGTGAAAAATATGAAGTGGAGTTAAATATATAATATGTAGGCATTGGGCATGATCAATGGTAGCCTAATTTCAAGATGAACAGAAAGGAAATTCGATTTTTCCATTAAGAAACCACAATAAATGGTATTTATCCTCAATTTGAAAATATATTAATTTCTTAATTCACAACATTTTTATAAATTTTCTGTTTTGTATTGAATTTGACTAGTCACTGCTTTGACATGCCAATGTTTTATGTCGAATGAGTTATCATCACTCCAACAATAACTTCACTTTGGAAAATAATATTTTATTTAAATTATTCAAAATTTATTTAAATTACATAAAAGTATATTTAAAAGTTATTTAAATAATTTAATAATTAAGTAGTGGAGTAATTTTTAATATATATTTGTAAATTATTGAAATCACATAAAATTATATTTAAAATTTATTTAAATAATTTAGCTATATCATATAGAATTAATTAGTGGAGTATTTTTTAATAGAATTAGAGTACTTCATTCAACAAAGTCATACCCTCAAGTCTTTTAATGTTAATTCATTTTCACTTTTCTCACATTCAAAATTATTCGACTTCCATGTTGTCTTCTCTATCTATTGTTATTAACTAGAAATTTGACGATAACCAAAAATTAACATTGTGAAAGGAGAATTTGAAGACTTTGGTGAAGAGGTAGAGAGATTGTAGATGAGCATAGAGGCTAGGCCACTTAGGAAGCCTTCACCCATAGGCTATTGATAGGGGTTGGTTTCTTGAGAGTGAAGTTATATTCTTCCAAATTATTCGCAAAAGGAATTCAAGAGTGTGGTATTTGAGCCTTATTTGGGTAGTTTTACACAATAGACTTCATAGTCACATGTAATTATTTAACAACCATTAGATTTTAATATGGATAGAATCAAATGTGAGAATTGTTTTTTTTGTTTGAACTCAAATTCCATAAATGGGATTGGATCATAGCAATTGAGTTGCAAGAATCATTTGAGAGAGATAACAAACTCTGTTATTTTTTTAACTATGGATGAGGACACTCGTCATTTGAAGATAAGGCTCCCCTCGCCCACTTATGCAAATGTGGAACTAGAGGTAGGGTCTTAATTGGATGGAAGAAGCGCATGATGGAAGAGTCAAAGACCTTTTGTTAAATCCAAGTCAGATTATAATTGTAGATTGGAGGTTATTAAGGAAGTGACATGTGGAATTACCTAATTGGTAGGTGTTGAAAGGTGAAACCCACCCAAAAATCTGCTTGAACCCTCGCAAAATCCACACATGTTTGATTATGTATATACCAATGAAGTAACATTTTTTTGTGGAAGAAATAAAAAATGGTTAGCTTGGTCCTGTAGTGATCTCGGTTGTTGCAATATCCAAAAATCGATGAAATCCTATTATTTTTTCATTCAAGTAGTGTGTGGGTCTATTGTTAGGGTCGTACCCTAACCTCCCTATTTTAGGTTGGAAAAGAGTTAGTTAATTAATGTATAAGGCCATCTTATTTGAATAAGTCCCATTAGATAATAATGGATGGTTATTTAATGTAAAAGGTTCCTCTTTATTACATAAGTCCATTTATATAGTTGAATGCATGGGGTTTGTAGTTTTGATAACTCGGGGACATATATAGGTTAAATGTTATGTCACAGTAGGGAGGGCTTGAGTTATGGGCCACATGGAGCCCTTTCCCCAATCTGAGGAAATCGAAGGTCTGAGTGCCTAAGGGCCTAAATCCCTCCCCCCCACAACTTTCTCTCTCTCCCTTCTTCCGGCAGCCACATTCCAATATCATACTTGGATTTTCTATTCCATGGGTAGGATCTTTCGCATCTATCCTTTTCAAGCGTCTAGCTCACGTCAACAAGATTAAGGTCGTGCGAAATGGATATAGATGATGGGGAAAACATCGATTATGGGATCAATCTATTCACATCATGAGAATTTTTCACATATGATGAGTTTTATCGAATTCCTTGAGCCAACACACATAGTACAAGTATCCATCACCTCGAAGGAGTCAGAGTTAATGATCCAGTTGGAAAATCCGAGCAAAATATGAGTCAGATTCCCTCTTTTAATGAAGGAAACCTTCTCGAGGACTTAAAAAATAATGCCATTTCTCAATCCTTTCCTTCTTCTAATTCTCTGAATCAAGATGGCAGGTAGAGAGAGAGAGAGCTTGAGCTAGGATAAGAAAGGCTCGGTGTAATAAACCTCAATTTCGTCATAATTTTTTTTTTCTTGAAGAGAATTACACTCTTAATGCTATATGATAGATTTAAAACCTTAACATTTAAAACTGTGATACCCTGAGCATTCAGTGTCTATTTCCATTGTCTAGTGTTACTCTTCCATATTCATTTAAGTTATACTCGTTCTAGTAAATGGTTACAAATTAATACTTTGTGGAAGTGCAAATTAGACATAGGCCTAACACTTAGGTTTCTAACCCATTGATTAACATCCACGTTCATAATGCGTTCAGGCCTAAACTTCATACCCCGAAAACTATAGAGACACAAAGAAGGGGTTGAAATAATTGTTTGAGTGTTAAACCTATTGGTTTTACTATTGATAAAGGTGATCCCAAACTGGAGGGTTACTTGGAATTAAACTGTTGACTAAGACTCATAACCCAATAACTATTAGTTGGAAGCAGATTTTGAAGTGTTAGTTAGTTAAACCCTTTCTCAACTTAACTGACTCCAACCACTGACATTTAACTGAAATAGTCGAAAGGGTTTGTGAGGAGGTCTTTACTTTTCCTCTACAATATTAAATGTGACTAGATGTAATGACAATCGAATTTAAATCTCTTCTCATCCATTAATGGTAGTGGAGGTGACAAGAGTCATCCTGTACCCTCACCCAACCTGGACACTCCACATCACTATTGTCACATGGTCCATCTCCTCGGCATTCCCATCCCATTCAATAGGCTCGGGGTTTTTGTTTTAGGTTAACCGCCATGATTCATTTCGCTCTTGGTGCCAGGTCTGCTCTGAGTTTATACTACTTCATCTTACTTCTATTTTCTCGACTTTACTCTACACACGCATGGAAGCTTGGAACGTCTCTCATATTTTCTATCCGGTAAGTGTTTATCCTAACAAGATAATTACTTTTTTTTATTGTAGGTTTTCTATGTCTTTCTCGGCTTCTATTCGGATATTATCATGTCTCTTGTCCATAGGTCCTTCTTTCTCCCCTCTTGCATTCATCATTCCTTCGTTACCAGTCCAAGATTATATCGGAAAGAAATTGAATTTTTGACTGTGTTACGGCCTTAGATACATCTGTATGTCAAACCAAATTATTTTATAAAACTAGAACCTCTCTGGTAGTTATTTTTGTCCAGACTGTGAAGAGAAAAGAGGGTTCATCGATCCTTATTCCCCAATATTCCTCGACAACCCAAAGAATATGTTTAAAGATGTTCGGGTTATGTTTGCGTGGCCCCTTTTCCTTTCCGAGCGTCTTAAAAGGGCATGTGCATTTGGGGTTTTAGCTTCGTATTGATTCTGTGTTTCTTTTAATTTAATTGCAAAGTGTTAGATAACACATTGGTCCTGTTTTGTTGTTTTCTTTAGGTTGTTGTAATGCAGTTCTGGTATTTTAATTTTACTATGCACACTGTTCAGTTTTCAGTATTTGTGTAATGTCTCTTTGATTCAGATAATGTTTTCGATCATTCGTTGATTCTTATGCTAATGATGGGCCCCTTTTGGTTTTTGCGAGGGGTACCCATGAGAGAGATTTGGGCTCCTCTCCTCTCCTAGGTATGGAGAATTTGCGTGGCTCCTGGCGATGGCGAAGAGTATCATCTCCCTCCATTTAAGTTAAGTGTCACTTTGGCATACTCCCTTTCCTAAGGTTACTCATTTTCTTTTGTTTATCTTATTCGTATTTCCTGTTATTCAAAATCTAAAGTTCTTGTGCAGGGGTTTCGACTACGCGAGGAGGCATGTACAAGGATCACATCCCTTCAATAGGTACTCGGGTTCCATTTTGTTCCTGTCAGATAGACTTAGACAGTTGGAGATAGAAGAATTCAACTATGGAACCATTTCTGTAAATGGAATTCGTTGTGTGTTAGCTTTTAACTTCGTTACCCCTTCTCACAGGCGAATTCTAAGAATCAGTTTTAACTTTTGTATGATTACTCAGATCAAATCTATTCCTTACTATAGTTTCTATTAAGAATTATTTGAAGGAAGAATTCCTTTCCTATAATGAATTGTTTTCTCGACATTTATGAAAAGATTTTAAGAATGATATTTTAGTTCCATTTCTTGTAGCCCTCTTTCAAATTCGTTTGGCATCGTAGATCTTTGGTATAATTATACGAGTGTTGATAATAAAACTCTTATGGTTTCTCTTATGATATTTCATCCTGGATCTATAGTAGTTCAAACTGATCTTTATTTGTGTTGTTACGAGTGTACTCCAAATTTTCTGTAACTAAAAACCCTATTTACAAATGTGAGAAAGTCTGAATTAATCATTTTCTTCGTTTTCTTGTCAAATCGGTGTAGCTCAAATCTACGAATTGTGTATTAAGAAAAACTGAGTTTTTTTATCGTTGTAATGCGACTATGGTACTGTGTTTTGATTCTGGCATAATCCTTTCATAAAATTATGCTACTAATTCTACGCAATTTCGTATAATATTTATTGAATGAACGCTTGCATATATATATTCCTGACCGTAGTCGTAAGGGTATTTAATATTTTGTAAACCCTAAATCATTTTCTATCCTTAAATCTGTACCGTTAACAAGGATTATAAAACCTATGATATTTGCCTAGTTTTCTATAAATATTTGCACAGTGTTTTGAAAGTCCATTACAGGAATAAACCTTTTAGAAATTTCATACGACTCACAATGCTCTCATAACCGGTAGAGGTATTACCCAAACTTAAAGTTTCGGAAGTTGCGATATGAATTTGATTGATTTCAGCAGAAAATAGATCTGCCCTAGGCTCGACTCAGACACAGTTATTAGAAATTTCGTTCACTGCCCAGGTTTAATTTTAATTTCTATTGCAGACAATAGGTGTTGTTCATAAATCTGTACACTCGTACATGTGACCTGTAAGGGCAATGGTTCACCCTTATAGTAGTAATATAAGTATATCTCTTGAATAGAATAGATGACTATCCAATATATATCATACAAAACCCATATTAATGCCATCATACCTGTAGCATATAATGAACTGTATATATATATATATATATATATATATNTGTAACGTATATACAAATTGTTCAATTCCTAAATATTCATCTATTCTTTCAAGTTCAAGTGTACGTAGGCAGTTCTAACAATAATACTTTTAACTTTTGACTGTAACTTCAAAAAGACGAACATATATCATCCATGGAAATTATTCAACTTAACGCCAACAGATGCATAATATCAGATATATAAAATTATTCAAAAACAAGGGAGGAGGAATTTAACATATCTGAACCAAACTCGTGGGAAGACAAAAGGAACAGCCACGTTCCTCCCAACCATAGAATAGGGCAGCCAAAACTGCTTGCCCAATTCACCCCCTAGCCTGACCATGAACCCATGAGGGCAAACTTGGAAACTCCTCTTCAACAATGTCCTTCAATTCTGGTAGATCCTTCTTGCCTCACACTCATTCAGTGTTCATAACAACAAGGAAAACCAATCATTCTCTTTTCTCAGCATACTTGGTAGCGTCCTGCCTCCTCACATATGCTTATTTATCAATTTGCCTAGGTCTTTGTCCCTCCCTTGGGAATTTTCGCAGCTTTCTAAATCCATGATTTTCAGGGGTTGCCAATGGCCAAATCACTAATTTGGCACTTGTAAAAATCTACCTAGGGGTAGTTCCAACATGTTCCCCACTCATGGAGTCGTGGTAAGCTACTTTTAACATGGTTGTTCCATTTGTCCTCCTGCAATCAATATAAAACATGTTGTTTTTATACAAGTGTCATTGTCAAATAGTTAGTTGGGTCAAATCAGATCTCTTCCCAACAGTCATAATAATTTATTACAAATAACAAATTCGAAATTCAGAATTTCCATAAATGGCAAAAAAATTCCAAATTCGAATTACTAAAAACGGAATAAATTTTCTACAATTTTAAATTTTCAAAAATATTTTCTGGTATCTCATCCACGAACATGTCTCTGAAATCACGTAGGACAACAAAGTCTTCTAATTTTGGCTTATCATCTTTTTCTAGTAAATTCGTTACTTGGATGACATAAACTTGACATCCCTTTCTCATACATTTCTTGAGTTGCATTGCTGAAACTTGTCTGACTGATACTAGTTTGGGTATACCTTGGGTTGTTCTAATAGTGCCAACATCATCTCTATAGCTAAGTATCTTTGTATCTAAATCTAATACTGCTTTGTGTTGTTCCAACCAATCCATCTTGATGATCATATTGTAAGATCCTAGTGGTAGGATGTTCAAATTGGTCCTTATATTTTGACCATCTAGGTTGAACTCAAAATCCAGAACAAAGTCAACTACTTTCCTTTTTGTACCAGTCGCTAATTGTACAAGCCATGGTTTTACATGCTTTTGTTTCTTAAGTTTGTTTGACTCTGCCACATTAGGTGTAATATAACTTAACGTAGCTCCAGGGTCAATTAAAACATAAATTCAAGTGTTATTGATTTTACCTTCGATTTCTACCACCGAGGATTGGTGGTCAACTTGCCGACCATCTATGGATGCATTTATCTGATGTAGGCTTCTGCCCACGTATCCCACCGTCGAGGCTTCTTGCAAATTATGAACAAAAGTTCTGTTTGTTGAACTCAAATGTGGACAGTTCCTCCTTAGATGAAGCTCTCAACATTCCCATCACTTTAATGGCTCGCAAGAGCTGTCCCCAAACTTCTTCATTCCCAGGTTTACCGGTTTACCGTTGCCTTGCGTATTCGGATGATTGGAGTGAAAATACTTTCTCGGAAAACTTTTTGTTGTATTCCGATAAGGAGCCGGCTGGTACCCCTTCTTCTGCTGGTTCATTCGATCTTGTTTCTTATCCTTCCAGGAGTTGGGAAACTCTACCCGCTGTTTATACTGGTCGTATCACATTCATGCTTTCCTGAATACTACGCTCAAGGATTTGGGGTTGTCAAACTCAATTTTGTCCTTGTAGGACTGTGGTAAACAACTTAGAAATCGCTAAATTTTTATCTTATCCTCCCGGATGTATGGTATGAATCTTAACAGTTCCAGAAATTTATTTATAAGGTCCTCCATTGTGATATGTCCAAGTCGTAACTCGTACAATTATTTTGTCTTCCTTTCATAATAAATTTCTGAAAGGTATTGTTTCTTGAAATACTTTTTAAAGTCATACCATTCCAACTATTTCTCCTTTAGGACCTTGACCAATTTCAGGTCCTGCCACCAAATGCTAGCCTTCCCTTTCAGATTTTAGATGGCCATTCTGACCTTCATGTTGCTAGAGTAGTTGTAGATCTAGATGTATTTTTTGATTTCCAACAGCCTTGCCTCAGCTTCTTCTCCCGTCCTGGATTCTCCATCAAAGGTAGTTGGTTTAATCTTTTTAAATTCTCCTTCGAGGTGGTATACTTGTTTTCTTTTTCTATCTTATTTAGCTTTGTCTTCGGCTGAAGTTGTCCCTTCAGACAAACTGTCTCCTTTTTCTGTTTCTGGTCCTGAGTTCTTGGAGGCTCTCTTGCTGACTTCTTCGTCATTATTATTGTATTTTGGGCTTTTCTTGGTCACTATACTGCGCAACAGGACTTCGTTTATCTCATGGTGTTCCTGCTGTGCCTTCTTCAATTTTTCATTGTTGGCTTTAAAAACCTGTAGTTCAACAATAAGATTCCTCATTGTTTCTAACACTTCTGTGGGTGAGCTTCCATCACTGTTCTGTCTTGTATCTCCAGGAGGTCTTTGTTGTGGATTTTCTTCCATCCTATTTTCTGTATTGTCCTGAGCTTCCATAATTAATCACCAAAATAGAAAGAGCTTTATGTTTGTAACCAAAACATTTATTAGTTTTTATATAAAACCAAATATCTATTAAGAAACTAAAGTGGTCCTGTTCAGGCCCAATGTTGTAACTTTCTGCTTTGATGCCATATCTAATAAACCTCAATTTCGTCATAATAATTTTTTTTTTTCTTTAAGAGAATTACGCTCTTAAGTCTATATGATAGATTTAAAACATTAACATTTAAAACCGTGATACCCTGAGCGTTCAGTGTCTCTTTCCACCATCTAGTGTTACTCTTCCATATTCATTTAAGTTATACTCGTTCTAGTAAATGGTTACAAATTAATACTTTGTGGAAGTGAAAATTAGACATAGGCCTAACACTTAGGTTTCCAGCCCATTGATTAACATCCACGTTCATAATGCGTCCAGGCCTAAACTTTAGACCCTGAAAAATATAGAGACACAAAGAAGGGGTCAAAATAATTGTTTGAGTGTTAAACCTATTGGTTTTACTATTGATAAAGGTGATCCCGAACTGGATGGTTACTTGGAATTAAACTATTGACTGAGACTCATAACCCAATAATTATTAGTTGGAAGTGGATTCGGAAGTGGCAGTTAGTTAAATGCTTTCTTGACTTAACTAACTCCAACCACTGACAGTTAACTGAACTAGTCGAAAGGGTTTGTGAGGAGGTCTTTACTTGTCCTCTACAATATTAAATGTGACTAGATGTAACGACAACCGAATTTAAATCTCTTCTCAGCCATTAATGGTAGTGGAGGTGATGAGAGTCATCTTGTACCCTCACCCAACCTGGACACTCCACATCATTGTTGTCACATGGTCCATCTCCTCAGCATTCCCATCCCATTCAATAGGCTCGAGGTTTTTGTTTTAGGTTAATCGTCGTGACTCATTTCACTCTTGGTGCCAGGTCTGCTATGAGTTTATACTACTGCATCTTAGTTCTATTTTCTCGACTTTACCGTACACAGGCATGCCAGCTTGGAACGTCTCTCATATTTTAAGTGTTTATCCTAACAAGATAATTACTTTTGTTTACTGTAGACTTTCTATGTCTTTCTTGGCTTCTATTACGATATTATCCTGTCTCTTGTCCATAGGTCCTTCTTTCTCCCCTCTTGTATTCATCGTTCCTTCGTTACCAGTCCAGGATTATATTTCGTCGGAAAGAAATTGAATGTTTGACTATGTTAGGGCCATAGATACGTTTGTATGTCAAACCAAATTATTTTATAAAACTGGAACCTCTCTGGTAGTTATTTTTGTCCCGATTGTGAAGAGAAAAGAGGGTTCATCGATCCCTATTCCCCAATATTCCTGGACAACCAAAAGACTATGTTTAAAGATGTTCGGGTTATGTTTGCGTGGCCGCTTGTCCTTTCCGAGCGTCTTAAAAGGGCATGCGCATTTGGGGTTTCAACTTCGTACTGACTCTGTGTTTCTTTTAATTTAATTGCAGAGTGTTAGATAGCACATTGGTCCTATTCTGTTGTTTTCTTTAGGTTACTGTAATCTGGTTCTGGTATTTTAATTTTATTATGCACACTGTTCAGTTTTCAGTATTCGTGTAATGGCTCTTTTATTCAGATAACGTTTTGGGTCATTCGTTGATTCTTATGCTAATGCTGGGCCCCTTTTGGTTTTTGCGAGGGGTACCCATCAGAGAGACTCAGGCTCCTCTCCTCTCCCAGGTCTGGAGAATTTTTGCGGCTCCTGGCGATGGTGAAGAGTATCATCTCCCTCCATTTAAGTTAAGTGTCACTTTGGCATACTCCCTTTCCTAAGGTTACTCGTTTTCTTTTGTTTATTTTATTTTTATTTCCTGTTATTCAAAATCTAAAGCTATTCTTCGTAATTCTTGTGCAGGGGTTTCGACTATGCGAGGAGGCGTGTACAAGGATCACATCCCTTCAAAAGGTACTCGGGTTACATTTTGTTCCTGTCAGATAGACTTAGACAGTTGGAGATAGAAGAATTTAGCTATGGAACCATTTCTGTAAATGGAATTCGCTGTGTGTTAGCTTTTAACTTTGTTACCCCTTCTCACAGGGGAATTTCGAGAATCAGTTTTAAATTTTGTATGATTACTCAAATCAAATCTATTCCTTACTATAGTTTCTATTAAGAATTATTCAAAGGAAGAATTCCTTTCCTATAATGAATTGTTTTCTCGACATTTATGAAAAGATTTTAAGAATGATATTTTAGTTCCATTTCTTGTAGCCCTCTTTCAAATTCGTTTGTCATCGTAGATCTTTGGTATAATTATACGAGTGTTGATAATAAAACTCTTATGGTTTCTCTTATGATATTTCATCCTGGATCTATAGTAGTTCAGATTGATCTTTATCTGTGTTGTTACGAGTCTACTCCAATTTTTCTGTAACTAAAAACCCTATTTATGAATGTGAGAAAGTCCAAATTAATTGTTTTCTTTTCAAATCGGCATAGCTGAAATCTATGACTTGTGTATTAAGAAAACTTGAGTTTTTTTTCGTTGTAATGCGACTATGGTACTGTGTTTTGATTCTAGCGTAATCCTTTCATAAAAGTATGCTACTATTTCTACGCCATTTCGTATAATATTTATTGAATGAGCGGTTGCATATATATATCCCTGACCATAGTCGTAAGGGTATTTGATATTTTGTAAACCCTAAATCGTTTTCTGTCCTTAAATCTGTACCGTTAACAAGGATTATAAAACCTCTGACATTTGTCTAGTTTTCTATAAATATTTGCACAGTGTTTTGAAAGTCCATTACAGGAATAAACCTCTTAAAGAATTCATATGACTCACGATGCTCTCATAACTGGTAGAGGTATCACCTAAACTTAAATTTTCGGAAGTTGCGATATGAATTTGATTGTTTTCGACAGAAAATAGATCTATACTAGGCTCGACTCAGACATAGTAATTAGAAATTTCGTTCACTGCCCAGGTTTAATTTTAATTTCTATTGCAGACAATAGGTGTTGTTCATAAATATGTACACTCATACATGGGATCTGTAAGTGCAATGGTTCACCCTTATAGTAGTAATATAAGTATATTTCTTGAATAGAATAGATGACTATCCAATATATATCATACAAAACCCATATTAATGCCATCGTACCTATAGCATGTAATGAACTGTAATATACAGACTGTTCGATTCCTAAATATTCATCTATTCTTTCAAGTTCAAGTGTACATAGGCAGTTCTAACAAGAATACTTTTAACTTTTGACTATAACTTCAGACAGATGAACATATATCATCCATGGAAATTATTCAACTTAATGCCAACAGATGCATAATATCAGATATCTAAAATTATTCAAAAACAAGGGAGGAGGAATTTAACATATCTGAACCAAACTCGTATGAAGACAAAAGGAACAACCATGTTCCTCCCAACCGTAGAATAGGGCAGCCAAAATTACTTGCCCAATTCACCCCCTTGCCTGACCATGAACCCACGAGGGCGAACTTGGAAACTCCTCTTCAACAATGTCCTTCAATTCCGGTAGATCCTTCTTGCCTCACACTCATTCAGTGTTCATAACAGCAAGGAAAACAAATCAGTCTCTTTTCTCAGCATACTTGGCAGCATCCTGCCTCCTCACATATGCTTATTTATCAATTTGCCTAGGTCTTTTTCCCTCCCTTGGGAATTTTCACAGCTTTTTAAATGCCTAATTTTCAGGGGCTGCCAATGGCCAAATCACTGATTTGCCACTTGTAAAAATCAGCCTAGGGGTAGTTCCAACATGTTCCTCACTCATGGAGTCATGGTCAACTACTTTTAACATGGCTGTTCCATTTGTCCTCCTGCAATCAATATAAAATATGTGGTTTTTATACAAGTGTCATTGCCAAATAGTTAGTTGGGTCAAATCAGATCTCTTCCCGACAGTCATAATAATTTATTACAAATATCAAATTCGGAATTCGGAATTGCCATAAATGGCAAATATTTTCCAAATTCGAATTTACTAAAAACAGAATAAATTTCCAACAATTTTAAATTTTCAAAAATATTTTATTTTGGGGGATGTCACACCCGGAATCAGGATCGATAGCCCGATCGAATAAAAAAATCAACTATATGAAAGCCAGGGCTAGAAATTCCAAATGATTGTAGTTTGAGATGGTAGGTCATGGAAGTTACATGATATGCAGACATAACCCTCATTGAGAGATTCTAAGGGAAGGTTGTAGGAGATGCTTCATTAAGGGTCTGGGTTGAAAATGATTGGTAGTTGTGGTTAGGTTATATCCCTCAGTTCCACATCATGGGAAGGGGATGGATTTATTGCATCTTGCATTAGATGGATGATTGCATAGTGCCTTTGCAAAATAAATGGAATTGGGGACCTTCGATTATGGTTCTGTGAAATTATACCATTTTGTTTTATCCTGAGAAGGATCTTGTAAACATTATGATGGTTTGGCTCATATTACCGAGACTCCCCATCAGGTTTTGGTCCATATAAGCATTATAGGCCATCAAGAATAAGCTCAGAGTCTTTATTAGGCTCGAGCCAAACTGAGAATCCAAAGTTGATAGAAGATGGGCTTGGATATAGATCGAGGTTAATGTGAGAGATGGACTGATTGAATACTCACTAGACCTGGTTTTCAAAGATAGGGTTTGGCACCAAAATATAGACTGTTGGAAGATCATGTTTCATAGATATGGATGTCATGGGATAGGGCATATTTAGACTCGATTCTCATGGGTATCCTCCTCTTTCTTTCAAATCCCAAGGCCTAGGTAAAAAAGAATCTAGAGAAGAGAGAGTCAGTTAAGAGCTTTATCCTAGATAACCCTCTGATGAATGGAAATTCTTCTCCTCTAGTCCCTGCAAGGTTGGTGGCACCTCAGCTGGATGAAACTCAATATTTAGACCATTCAAGTAAAGAAGTATCCTCTCCCACCTCTGTCTCTAAATTCTTGGTCAATTCAGGCGATTCTCTCCCCTTTTTTCCTTTTGTAATTTCTCTTTCCTCCTCTCTTGATGCTTGCCTTGCCCCAAAAACTCTCTTTATCCCCAAAGGAAGATTTATTACTCTCTCTATCTTGATCCTTGTCTCGTCTATCCTCGTTGAACCTCTTTTTGTACCCCTTTTTTTACTCACCCTGTATTTCTATGAAAGGGGGGCCTCTTCCCTCTTAGTACCCTCTGTCTAGAGCGTCTCATGGTAAGGCATTCCCAAGATGCAAATGTGGTTCCAGTTCCCTCCCAATAAAGCATACTCCCTCCAATCCAAGTACATGTCGAAAATGATAATTCCTTCGCAAGGTGGTCTAGCCCCTATCCCTATTCAACCCAATCCTATTGGTCGAAAATCCCACTTACTCAAGGCTCAAGAGAAATTTGTCATGCAAATTCAAAAGGGGAAAAAAGTACCCATCACCAAGGCCCTTAGAGCTAGGCAAACCCTTAAATGTTCCCCAAAATTATCATTGTATATTTTAATGCGAGAGGGGTAGGGAACCCAAAAAAATGGTTAGCACTCAAAAGTATTTTGCAAAATTTGAAGCCTAATGTTATGCTTATTCAAGAAAATAAATTCTCTGGAGTTAAAGTCATGAGTGTTGTAGAGTTGTGGTTAAAGAACTAGTCATTTTGTTCCATTGACATTGAAGGAAATTCAGGAGGGATCTTATCCCGATGGGGCTCTATGTGAAGGTCTTTTTCCTCAATTTTCAATTTTAAACATCTATGGAACCTATGCTAATAGAATCCCATTCTAATAGAATTTGGATTCTACATGCATGTTCAATGTCCCTTACACTATGGTTGGAGGAGACTTTAACTTTACCATCTCTTGGAGATAAGTTTGGGATGATTTTCCTATAATGGACTCACAAAAAGGCTTATTTATCTCTTATTCAGAAGCCCATCATCTGGTAGATATCGAACTAGTGAAGTTGGATCCCACTTGGTGAAATTTGCGAACTAGAAAAGATATTGTCTCTAAAAGGTTGGATATGTTTTCCTCTTTCGAAGAATTATTGTCATCTATGCTTTTAGTAAACTCATCGGTGGGTGAAGGAGGGATTTTTGACCATAGGATGATAGTCCTCAAGATCAAGTCGGAATCAGACTTGCCCCCTATCCCTTTCAAATTCAACCACATTTGGATGGAAGAACAAGATTTTGTGTTTATTTTAAAAAGCTATTGGAAACCATTGGACTCCTCTGGAGATCAATTGATGGTGTTCTAGTTATCTAAGAATCTTGTTAGGGTTAAGAAATCCATTAAAAATTGGATCAAAATATACAATGCTCATAATAAGAGACAATTGTGTGAAAAGGTAGAAAACATTATGGATCTGAATCGAATTTTGGGTGAGTGATCTATGTACAAAACTCAAATCGGTCTACTCAAGGACTTAGAAGCCACTAAACACTCTCTGCTAGAATTAGAAGATAAATCTTGGAGGTTAAGGATTCGAACTCTGTGGTTGAAGGTTGTAGACAATAACTCCAAGTTTTTCCATTAGTACACTAACTTCTAAAATAGCCTTAACATGATCTAGGAAATTGAAAATGAAGAATCTGGAGCTCATTCTTTTTAGTCCCTTTTCAAAGCACTAGAAGGGTGCCCAATTTGAGAGATATTGTAGGTAGTTACCAAATTTCAACCTATCTTTAAAAAAGACATGAAAAAATGTCTATGTTTCGAAGTCCAAAGTTTTAATATTGTCTCTCTTCTATGTGTTGATATTATGGTATATTCAAGAGGTATTAACCTCCATGTGTAACCTTGACAAGAATAGGATATTCCGGGAAGCAAGAAGAAACCCTAAAGAATTTGACATAACCCTAGAAGACAAGTCGACTAAAGAAAATAATCAATATTGAGTCTTTAGCCTCTATAAATATAAGTCGACCCAACTAGCTAAGAGACATAAGTATAAATACATTATGCCAGAGCTCATTTGTACAAACACATCTTGCAACTACAGGAATTTAGTAAGTGCACAGGTTTGGAGAGTAACTGCAGTTGCAACTACTGCAACTAGTATTTTTGGTTTTACGCTTGGAATTTCTCTTGGTTATGGTTTGGAATTTATTCTTGGTATTCTATCTATGGAGAGTGGTACACTACCTTGATTCGATTTTGGATCTAGGGTTCACTTCTAGAGTTATTTGAGCTATGTCAATGTTAAGGTGCTCAGGGTGGCTTCGACCTATGGTTGGGTGACAATATTACTATATTTTCTATGGTTAAAGGAGAACACCTATTATTTATAACAGGTTATGGGCCCACACTATCTTTGGACAGTCTAATCACTGGAAGATATAATGGGAGGATTTTTCAAAGTTACAGTTGCAATTGCAATCAAATGTTTTGATGCATCAACGAAACCGTAACCCTCTTGTTAAAACACCTTAAGTGAAGAGATTGGCCTAATTTATGGATATCCGAGTGCACCCTAACCTAGTGCACCTCCCAGTACTCTCAGCAAGCTAAGACGTCAAGTTTGAGTTTTCGATAAAAGTCAAATGTTGACCAAGTCAAAGCAGTCATGACTTACACTATGAAGTTAGAAAACAAGTTAGGAGAGGATTATAACTTTATATCATGGAAGAAAAGGATTGACATCATCCTTTCCAAGAATAAAGTGTTGGATATTGTCAAAGGAAAGATCGTGGAACCACGGTTTGAGGAAGGAAAAGAGAAGGAACAACATATTGTTGAATTTATGGAGAAGTTCAAGGACAATGACATCAATGCCATGAGTATCATAGTGGACTCTGTAAAATACCACTTGATACCTTACATATCTCATCTTGACTCATCTAAGAAGATGTACGATGCCCTAACTAATCTCTTCTCAGTCAGAAACATTGGACAAGTAATGAGTCTGAAGAATGAGCTTCGTGACATGAAAATGAATGATGATTAAAGCATAACATCATACTTTGTGAGAATCTCCCAGTTAAGAGATCAACTACAAGCTATTGAAGAAATCATTTCATGGAACCAGTAAATATAGTACTCAACATCCTTCCCAAGACATGGGATGCATTTGTTCAAGCATGAACACAAGAAAGGAGTATCTCACATTTGAAGAAATTTGGACTTGCTGTGCACAAGAAGAATCAAGGATTAGCACAAAGAGAAACCCCAAAAGAAATACGATGATCAATTATTCACGGAAAAATTCAAGAATTTCAAGAATAAGAGGATGTTTGGCTTAAGGAAGGAAATAGACAAAGCATTAGTTATCGAAGAAAGGGAACCCTCAAAGAAGGCGAAGTGGGATAAAACAAACTTCTTCTTCTATGTCAAGGTAACAATATTCTTCAAAGTTCTTTTACATACCATTTTTACATAGTTTCTGTACATATCTTGCATAACTATTTATTAGAAGATAAGATGTTCAAGTGAAACAGTACCTATGGAAGAATAACAAGATAAGGATTTCTATCACAATGAATACAAGTCAGGCAATACACATGAAAAGATGAAGTACTTTGACAACCCTTGGTAACAATTCCCGTGGAAGCTATTATATAAATAACAACTGCCAAATAAGAAGAAATTAGAATCAAACTTGAAGATACCCAGAAGAAGTCAAAGCCAAAAGAAGTCAACAATCAAGAGGAAATTAGAAAAAAAGACTTGTGACACTTTGCAGAAGGAAATGAGGATGCAAACATAAGCATGGACTCTCTTAGATGAACGAAAATGATTACAGAATTCCAAAAGAAGAGCGTGAATTCATGCATGAATCAAGGATTAGGGGGGAGATAATCCTCAATGATATGATCCATTGAGGATTATGAAGTATTTGTCCATGTTCCAATTGAAAGTAGTAGCCATGATAAGTAGCACATGTTCAGTTTGACTCTAGAAGAAGTCTTCTTCGAAAAGAATCCTTAAAGTATCTTTGGTTGTCCATCTACATCCATGATTCTATGATTAAAGGAATAAATTGGAATATTCAGGGCATATAGAAGAACCCATGGACCCAAGAGCTAAAGAGAGACATGATGAAGAACATGAATATTCCAAGAAATAAAGAAAAGCAAGAACAACCAGTTATTATACTGAGAATCAGAAGACTACCAGCTTGGTTTGAACCCACTAAGAGGCATTTCCTTGACATTGTATGGTATGCATTGGAAATGGTATGGTATGTTATGGTATGGTATGGTATGGTATTCATTGGCATTGACAATGGAAATGATGTTGTTGTTGTTGTAAATCTATTAAATGGCCTCTTCCATATTTTGGCATTGATGAGTGAGGTGGTCGTCCCCACAAATATTTCATGGGAATTTCACCTTTTTATTTTCACCCTTTCCCCCTAAACTTTCTTATTATATTTTTTTTCATTTCTCCCACTACCATTCTTGAATTTGCCTTTATTTTTCTCTCCGAGCTACTGAGGGCCCTGTTGAAGGGTATTAAATCCCTTTAACTCAACAATAGGAACCAAAATCGCCACCGAGGCCCAATTGGACTCTGTAGCATTTAATGGTGGAATGGTTCTTCAGATCTTGTGATTTGACCAATTAATCGATGGGATTTACCTTTTCTTGTGAAGGTCTTTCCATCAGTTCAGACGTTCTCTTTTTGCATTTTCTCTTAGGTGGGACTGATATGAGATAAAATATGGTATAAACCAACTAGGTAACAAAGTGGGAACAATCTTAACTGCTAGAGAATAGGCTTAGCTTGGGATAACCCTTTCATTGTAGCATGCAGACAATGATTCTCTACCGCAGACCTAGTACTAATACATTAATCGTGTTGGTATTCAATTACTAGTTGAGATTCAATTTATCAGAAGAAAACATGCATGTGATAAACAATGGAAAGTAAAATAATTCACTCAACTCTAATCATCAATCACATAATAACAAAACGATTTATTTTCATCATTAACAAGAACTGTAAAACATTGAATGGGCCTTGTGCGGGAATTTATCCGTTTCACCTATTCTAACATGAGAAATCCCCTTTCCTGCACATCCTGTTCCATATGGAAACCTTTGTCTTGTACTGGGCTACAATGGGAATCTCTGCTGCTTTGGCTGCTACCTGGGGAACTGCTTCTTTGGCCACTACCTTGGGAACTGCTGCTTTGGCCACTATCATTTCTTCTCTAGGTATGAGGGCCTCTTGATCCGATTGTTCTATGGTTGTTGCTTGTTTGTCCAGAATCATGGATCTAAACTTGGTCATTTTGGGATCAACCATCCTTGCCACCACCTTGTCCCATTCCTGGGCATTTTCCATGAAGATTTCATCTTCAAATTTTTCGTGGGTGTATGGCCAGCAGGACGACACTTGAGAGGTATGTTTTAAGACTAGACCCTTTGTTTTGTTCTTGCGGAATCGGCTGGTCTGGAATCATAATTGTAATTGGCTCAACCCTTCCTGCTTGGCTTGAGCAGTGTCTTTCACCAAGTAGAAGCCTACATGGAATCCACAAGGTATAAACACCCGCTTCTTATCCTTGACCAGGGTGGTGTTGTAGCCTTGCAGGATGGTCTGGTAGAATATCTCTCCCACTACAAGATGGTCAACGACATGTGCTTGTAGGAGATGAGGTGCTCCAGTAGCCCCGAACACCCTAATGTAAGTATCACGTTCATCTAGATACCAATGGACAACCTTTGATATCACCTTTTTGTCCGCAATCGATAGTCTCAGACATTCTTTCTTAAAAAGAATAAAATAAATGTGTGCGATGAATTCATCACACATGAGGGAGTAGGATTTTTTGTACTTGTTCTCCCATAAGACGGTGAAATATATCTAGAACAAGAGCTCTGCAACATGCCATCTTAGGTTCATGCCGAAAAAGACGTTTTTGGCACACATGACATACAACAAGTATGAGCCCATGTAGAAGGTTGGAGTCTCCCCTTCTTTCGGTGCCTAAGCTTGTTGTATGCATATGCTCAACTGCCTAGAAATTATGGCTCTCTAGTTGAAGCCACTCCCAGAAATAGATATTGTGTAAGCTAGAGGCATCCACGCCTCTGAAAATTTGGAGCAGTCTTTACAACTGGTAGATGAGAGCCATTGGGAAGATGTATGGCTCTCTTAGGTTGTCCGTTTGGTACCAGCCGGAGGTCCGGTTGGTGTATTTATTATCTTCTCACCACCATGAGGCCATTACCTATCTAGTGTCGTGGTGCTCATATAATTTCATGACGAAATCAATGTTCAATCACTCTGTGGCGTCTCTTAGCTTGTAATACTTTTGGACCTCCACTGGAAGGAAAACTCTGACACACTGACCATTTTTAAAGTTGATCAAGAACTTCTATGTGTCTATCTAGTCGATGAGCCATTGCAACAGTTCTATACAGGGAAAATATGGGGTTCTGCTTGCTACCATGTGCAGGTATGACCGTCAGATATTCAAGAATACCTGGTCATCGAGCGCTCTTACATATGGGTCACTATGTGGGATGTATTCTGGGAATTCATCTCGGTTGATCTTCTTGAAAATTTATCACCAATGTGAGAGTGTTGTCTTGGTCCCTCTTCTTGTCTCTATGTATCCAAAGGCTGGAGGATGAATGAAAACCTTCTTTGTAGATGTCTTAATGACTGGTTCCGGCCTTGGAATATATTACAACTATTTAGCGACCCCTGGATAGGAACATTCGCCTACTTCCGGATCCTTCAACTTTGGTGACCTTGGTGATCGTCTAGTGTTTGGATTCCTTGGAGGCATTGTTGTTGTAAATGAAAAATAAAAGTTAATATACTATGCAAATAACAAATATATAAATCGTATCCACGTAAAAATCACAAACTTGGATACATACATGTAAATATTTCTAGACCTGGTTATTTGATACTCACGGGCACTCTACAACTTTCAAATTTCTCTTCTCGCTTCTCCGGATGCTCTGAAACGTCTTTGCACACAAAATGGTTGCGTTTACAATGGCTCAAGAGAATTTAAACCAGGGAAGGACTTACCATGTCATATCAACCATTTAATTAGGGTGATGAGTGAAATTCAAATAAATATGTCGTTGAATTTCTACAACTGAAATTCATTGTGGGTTGATGATGAAGCCATGAAGGGTTTTGTGGTCTATCGGTAATTTCAAATGGTTGTTTTGATTCACACACGAAGCAACAACTAATTCAGGATTTGGAATCAATTAGTCCCTTAAATGCTCTAAATCTAATCATATCTAGCGCTAAAACGTCCCATCGTTTCACTTTCTCAGTGGGAGAATCGAGAATCGAGGATGTGCGATGAACGTTTTCATTGATATCGTTTTGTGAAAACCTCCGATGCCAATTGATTTCATCGTCTGGTGTTGACATGGAAAAAATGCCTCGGGGGTGTGACTTGGACCTAGGGAACTAAGAATGACACGAGGTTAATATATACTGTATGGTTTCTCCAATATGGCAAAAGCACGTGGCATTGAAGATTGGTGACTTAATTCATCTGTATTATTCAAAGTCAGGACTTTCTTCAAGTTGTGCGTTCGAAAATAAAACTGGGCTCGTGGATTCCTAAAAGGTATTGGGGATCGACGATCGGGGATGAACCTATCACTAGTTTTTCTACGGATTAGCTTCCTCAAAACTCTCGATGCTAAAACGCTTTGGGAATCGGTGATCAAAGAAAACTCTTTTAGTGTGGTCTAAATGTTCATCACAATTTGGTTTTCTCTGATTCTAACAAGAGCGTCTAGTATCGGCTATCAGAGATATCATTTATTTCTTATTTAACGTTTACTCCCTTCGCCTTTTATCGATGTCGATCGTGGATCGGCCATTGGCGATGTTTGTATGTGATACTTGTCATGAAACTAAACTTCCTTTCACCGATACCGATGAATATCGTTGCACGACGAATGAGGTTTCCTGAGTGATTCTTTTTAACCTCTTAATTCCTTCTGATGCTGAATATTGAGTGCGTTAGGTGAAGTGTTTTGGTTATTGATTCATTATTTAAGTGTTACTCCATTTTAATTCATGGGGTTTCATAAATTTGCACAAACATGAATAGATAATGAGATTCAAGAGAACAAGCAAAGACAAAACATTTCCCAAAATAAAATCGAATTCAAATAGTGCAAAGATCAAGTGGTACCCAAAACGTGAAAAATTGACATAGGATTTTTAGGGTGTGTTGACAGCTCAACATGCCCTTCGAATTTTTTGATTACACAATGTGTACATCTGAGGACTGGATAGTGGGGGTGGTCAAGCCAAGGGCTGGGCTGGATGAATTTTGTTGAATGAATAACTGTTGTATCTGGTTAGAAACTAGATCTCCAACTTTTCTATGACATGAACCTACAATTCCATCGACATGTGGTCCTGACTTTGATTTCGATAAGTTGAGGGTTGACCGAGGTGTGTTAGGAATAATATCATAGAGAATTCCATATTAAGAGTAAATAAATTCCAACTGTTGTGCCCTAAAGATTGCTTTCTCTTCTAAAAAGACACTTGAAGTGGATACATCCTTAGAAATGTAAGGAAGTAATAACTTCAAGAACTAATCTAAGAGAAACTATGGCATAATTGTGGCTTTAATCAATCTCTTATGTCTCCTCCATTTTCAGATATGATCGAAAATGTGGGTAGCATTATTTTGTTCAAAGTTGGCCAAAAGATTTGTTTCGATGTCATCTCGAACACGGAGTTGGAAATGGTTGATAAAGACCATGAAAAGGTCACCAAATGTCAAGATCCTTGACCTCTCCAGTTTTATGTACCATTTCTCAGTGACCCTAGTGAGGGTACGTTGGAATAAACCTAACCAGATCAAGTCATTGTTTAAAGAACTGTATGTGAACCATAAGTGAAACGTCATAACATGGTCATGTGGATCCTCACCACTCTTCCCCTCGAACTTTGGGATGTCCAAGGGAAGTTTGGTGGGGACCGTAGGCCAACTTGGATCGTGGAAAATCGAGTTGTTCACCAACTTAGACAAGTCTGAAAAATGGAGAGTTGCCAGAAACGGTAACCTGGGTTGCGTCATCGACTGTTTAGAAACTTGAAAAGATTGTCCTGAATTGTAACCGGCACCAGGTTTCCAATAATATTTTTTCGATGGACCAAACATTTGGGTAATACCTTGTTGTATCTAGTTGAATGGAGGATAACCTCCACCCGTATAATTCCTAGAAGGAAAAACAGGGTTTCTTCCTGTCGAACCTCCTTCTGAAGGAACTAGTCCTTGCATGGGGTTATACTGACCGAGAAAGGGGTTTTCCCTTGACGACATCCCTTGAAAATGGAAATAACCTTACATGGGATTCGAGTGATATTTGAAGGGGTTTCTCCCTCTTGGCACTACAGACATGGAAACATGATTTCTCCTTAATCCACTGTATAACGTGAATGAAGTAGAAGCGGATGACATGATCGTGGCACTCGTAGAAGTGCCCTAAACTATGAAGGATTTAGGTTTGGAAGACGGGAAAGCCCCACTCCTAATGGATGGGAATGATGGAGGAATGTGGCCTCCACCGCAAGGCATTTCTTGGTAGGGGATTGAGGAACTCCCTACACCAATGTTAGAAACTTGAGATGTTTACTGAGAGACAATCAATGCGTTGAGAATTCCCATTGATGGCATACCAATATAAAAAGCATTTTTCATCAAAGACAATGGCATGCATGCACTCATAGGAGTGAAACCAACAACTAGCGGAGCAATGTTGTTGATCGGAACACCTATGGTGGAATTAACCACATTAGTCATTATGTTTGATACACCAGGCAGAAAGATCCCATCTATGACTATTTCCAAAGTGGGACTTATAGGGACTGCCAAACCAGACACTTGTGAAGTGTCGTTGTAACACAACCGACCCCTAATTACCATTTCTAAGGATGGGACATCAATATTTTTCTTACTCAATTCATCTCTCTGAGATTTTCACCCTCTTAAACTTGCCCGTAGCTTTCTAACGACTATTACCAGGCCCAAATATGACCTCTGGTTGGCAATATATGGCCTCCCAAAATTCTTTAGGGAGTTATTCATTGAGGGCCATGTGGCACCCATGCGGGTCCATCTTGTTTGTGCCATTTCTAGGTTCTTGCCTCCCACAGGGAAGGTCCATCCACCTACCAAACCAATAGTGAGACTTAATCCTCATATAACACACATGCTAGAGGAGAATTCGACATTCAAGGCTTTGGAATTGAACGAACCTTTTCATTTCTTCATGCATGTCCTCCAGTGTCCCGAATTCCTAAATTCCTGATGTGTCTTGGAATCTCTCCATGTGGCTCCAACCTTCATGCCTTTCAACTTACCCACAATCCTGCATCCAAAACCTATGGAGTCCCAAAGTCCCGAACTCCCCTAGGGTCCACCCCCGCACATGCTGATGTACTAGACACAAAGGTGATTACAATTGGTTCTGCATACTCATCTCGTCAAATGGGTCAAACAGGAAATATCCAGGGGTAACATGTGGCAAGGTAGAGAGGACACATGGCACCTATAGTGGGTGACATGTGTCACGTGTTGATGGGAATGTAGGGTCCACGAGACGCATGATTCCAGGTGACATGAGGTACATCAGTCATGAGTCCATGTCACCGTGGATGATGTCACTGTGCTACGTCACTCCGTACTGATAGCCTTCCCATTCCTTCAATATCACAGTCAAGGTATTCCCATGTAACCGAAGTACTGTACACGGGTCCCTCCAATGGATGATCAGACGATTAAGAGGGTTCTTGAAGAAATCCCCAGATCCATGGTTCTCCTTACTTTGTAACTTCGACGTTCAGAGAGCTTGATGTTGTAACATCTCTATTCTCCTGGAGTAGGACTTCATTGAAGTTACCTCAGCATGGATCCAATTGCCAAGGTGTCTCCCGAATACCCTCTAATTGGTGGCTCATGTTAATTCACGAGGTGTAAATGGATCAAGGTTTAGTGGTGGGGCAAGTCTATCTATCCCAGTTGGGGAAACTGCTAGGTGATGGTTAACCTTGTGGATAACTGTAACCATCAGTTGCCTTTGGTTGGTTTATAAATGGTAAGGTCGAAACAATCTGGAACTCCGAACTCCTTGAGTTCCGAATCCAAAATACTTAGCTCCATACAGGCCCAACATAGGGTTCCCAGACCTTGACATGAGCATGCACCCTTGGTCACACAGATGAAAGGTCTAAAGCAGGCTCCCTCCCTCCATAGGGTTTGAACTTAGTATTCTTGAGAAGGTGGATTTTAAAGGTCGACAAGACTTAAACATTATAGTAAATCCTACCAGGACCCTCTTGCAGACTTACACCCCACAAATCTCTAACTACTAAGTAGAGGCAAGAAAACGACCATTCAAAAGCATGAGTTCACAAAGAGATAATACACATATCTACCATAATTTTTCAACACATAAATCAATCATAGACATATAAATATACTCAATCATCATTTCCAGTTCAATACATAGTGTATGAAAATACTTATCAGAAACATAAAATCATGATGCAACTGCTAAAAGGGGTTCTTGTTTCCACCCAGCCATATGCACAATCACTCCTAAATGGATTTACCGTTGGCCACCCCCGATCTAGACCACGATGCTCTGAGAGAGACTCTTTATTCTTACTCAACGACAATTGGGGACGGAGTTTACTCTCCTCCTCCCACAAGATCTTGTACACTAGTTTTTTCTATACCAAGTAAGCAGGTCTTCATGAGTACTTTCACAGTCACAAGGACGTTGGCCAACCACTTTGAGTTTTCAACTCTTGAGAGACCACGTACATGAAGACCTACAAAAGTATACGATTGCTAAGAACACCACTAGAAATATACGAAATGGAAACAATAGACACAAATGACCTCACTAACATACCGAATCAGGTGGATTAGGTCCTGGAATTGAAATAGTCACAAGGTAGGGTAAATTTCTTTCAGACGAAGGAACAGGTTGTTTAAGTCCCATGGACCAATGAATGAAGGTATGGAAAGTGGTTATCCTAACCTTCACTAACCAGCCTTATCTAGTGGAAGTACCCACTCTTCGCAGGGCACCCTCCAACAATACTGAAAAAGTATGATGTGAAATCGACCCTAGGTACCATAACAAACCCCCGTACTCACCTCTGAGATCCCTAAGAATGGCCACTAAGGTCACCAACTCACAGTCAACATACAGGGGTTACAGTCGATAGTCTAGATCAAACATATAGGTAGGGTATCTAAGCCCAAAGCCTTGAAAGCACAACCTCTCATGGAGGTATTGGTACTAATGAAACCCAGATATACGATCTCTCCACTATGCTTATTTAAGCTTTAGAGAAGTTTCTCCTCAACTCTCCTTCACGCGACCTTGTGTTTAGCTCCTGGATTAGATGAGGCTCTTGGCTACACTTGTACGATAGTTGGGTTTAGTCTCTCCCTAGCTCAAACTCCTATGTTTTTTTTATGGCCTTGGAGAAATTAACTCTCCAACCTAAACCAAGGCCCTATCCTACAACTAGTTTGTTCACTCTACAAAATGAAAATTTATAATAAGTTTTATTTAGCATTCATTTTATGGGGATTTTCATTATTCAAAAGGTATGGATGAAACTTATATAATGTTTTGATGGACCGAAAGAAAACACTTTAAGAAGATAAAACAAAAATGAATGTGGTTTCTTCACTAAAAATAAGAAGTGTTAACAATGCTTCAAAAAAACAAACTCTTTTCTTTTGTATTTTTTCAATTGAAAGAAATATACTTTTGAATGTATGCAAGATATTTATACTAATTTTCACTACAACCCTAGGATTCTTTGTAAACAATCATGCATAACAGAGAGAAATAACTTGACACACTAAACTTTTTTTTCTTTTGAACAAGGCTAACTTTTATCGAAGTAACTAAATATTGAAAAAATAAGAAATCATGTAGGCCTGAGTACTTGAAAAGAATTTATTTTCTTGATAAATTTAAAGGAGAATGAAACAAGGAAAGAAAACTAGCAACAAAAATATTTTTGTTTTTTCGTTAAAAAGAAATGAGAGGTCTGATGATCAGGTTCAATGAATCATTTATCACCAAGGTATATATCATGCCAATGGCTCTTCCTTGGGATAATGAGGAAGGGAAAGAGGCTATCAATGCCAAAAAGTCATTTTCCACCCAAATGAAAAGCCAAAACAAGATAAAAATGTCATCAAGAGAGAAATCCTACCTCACCCTTGGCTAGAAGTGGCCTATCACATAATCAAATATGTCACATGTGAGGGGAGGATGAGTGCAATATATTCATATCATTGTGGGGTTCTCCATCAACTCGGGCATTTCTCCGACCAAGAACCAGACAATAACCTAAGTCTCCCTTATTTTCTCATTCAATATTTCAAGGATATGAGCACCAAGGTAAAAAAGTGAAAACATGATTTCTTGGCCCACCATGGGATCAACAAGATGATGGTATCATATTCGCTAAGAAACTTGAAACATGTTATTCTATGGGAATATTTTGTAGACATGGATCAACAAGCATTCTTGGAGGAACAAACAAATATGAGTCAAGAAGAAAAAGAAAAGGATGGTAAACCTAAGAAGATAAGTATACATAAACCCTCAAAGAAACACAAAAAGAAGAAACAAAAAGGTAGAATAAGAAGAAAAGGAGGTTGATGACGCTTTGACAACACTAAGAACCCCCTCTTTCAGCCCATTGAAAATCACAAGTGTCGAACCTCGTCAACATAGGAGGAGAAGGTTCTACAGGGTAAAAAAGATTCAAAAGCACGGCATCCCAAAGTTAATAACACCACTCTCCACTACAACCCAATTTGAGGAATTAAAAGACTCCCCTAGCCAAAAAAAATTGCAAGGATCTAAAGGAAAATCACCACAATGAGAGACATAAACCATGGAAGTGAATCCACTACCAATTGAAGGGACTTCCAAAATTGAGACACCTATGGAAAAACTTCTTTATTCCACCCTACTATAGTTGGAGAAATCCAAGGTTGAAGTTATAAAATGGAAGAGAATGGTAGAGAGAAACAAAGGAAAGAAAAAATAAGATCCTCTTAAGAAATGGAGAAGAAACTTCAACACCTGCAAGAGAAATTTCTGATAATGACCATGCAGAAAATTGAATATAGTAAAAAAATAAGGGTGGAAATTAAAAAACTAAAACATAAATTGGATGAAGAAAGGAGAGAGGTGGATAATAGGAATGAAAGGATATATATCATGGAAGCTACAGTAAATACCATATCTAAGGTGTCCCTAAAGATGTTGGAGTGCAAGAAGTGTGCTAGGGTATATTCATGGTTCCTTAAGGATCAATGGAACAAAAATCAAATTGTGAATTTGGCACAGATAGTGAGATAAAACCTTACCACACCCAAATATTTCTTGGATTCCTACCAATACTACAACAAGGAAGAAAAGGAAAGGATGTGGGATTTTTACTTACACAACATCATCTTCCCAAACCCCTATTGATGGAACCCAAATCCTTATACAGGGTATGTTCATATGATGACCTTTGCATCTTGGTTAAGACACAAAACGATGAGGGAAGCATATATGAAAAAGTGCAAGAAGGATGAATTTCAGAGCCCACTATGGATTAAAGATGAAGCAGGTACTCTAGGAGATGTCATAACAAGTCATAACAACCTCTCCATATACAAAGAAATAGTTCCAATATGGACAACCAAGCAAAGAGAAGAAATGGATCACCTAAATGATACACTAAGACTCTTGGGTGACGAGGAGACATAATATTTCCACAAGTGGTGGTGCTCATTACCTCACAAATTGCATATTAAAGAACCCCATTTTCCCAATTCTCTACAAGTTACTTTCATCAGAACACATTGGTACAAAGAGGTATTAAGGAAATTGAAAACAAAGTGGATTGGACTAAGAATGAACCCTTCTCTCCCTCCTATAGTACCAATGGCTGACATCAATAATGAAAGGGAAGATGAGGAATGTGCCAAGATAATAAAGGCCAAGGGGTACCATGAGTAGCAGTACACCAAAAAATATGTAGCATTGGATATAATGTAGGAACACAGTGAGTAACATGCGAATATACAACATCAGGATGTTGGGCAACAACATTAGGATATGGAGAAACAACCTAGCAATGGGCAGGAAATCAACAGACATTAACAACAATAGTGAGAAAAAAAGGACAAGTTTTTTTGCACAAGGGTGTGCAATATTTCGGTTGGGGGGTGATGATGGGCCACAATATGACTATCTAGAAGGCCCATCATACACACATTTTCACCATGATATGACTAAAAATTGCTTTTATTTGACCATGTTTAATAGTAGTCATGGATACTATTTTATGTTGCTTAATTGAATAGTTTTTGAGGTGGATTTTAATGTGTATAGTACCTTTTTTTTATCTAATATCTATGATAAAAAATGTGTGTAACATTAGTCAAACAGGTCAAACCCCTTAAAAAAAGGAATATTCCAAGAATCAAGGGACCTTGTCCCCCACCTACCTCTAGAGAATTGCCAGTTTACTAATGATTACTCCTTGCAAGTAGAAGTTTGAAAATAAAAGGAGATTGATCAAGATATGTTGTTACCCTATTTCCTCCTTGATCCAAGGGAAGAGGTCAAGTTCCGAAGTGTATAAATATGCCTCTAACATAGGAGAACGAACAACCAAAATTCTGAATATTGTGTTAAGTTTTGTTAAGAAAGGTTTTGTTGATACTTGGAGGTATACTCCTGGCGTATTACTGATTTTAATTAAATAAACATGTCTTTGTCCTTATCTTATTAGAGTTTCCTCAAGGTTCCTTGTTCATATTGGGTAGGGCCCATTCAAGAGGGCTCAAGAACGCTATTGTAATTTTATTTTTTTTACATGTTAGCGTGTGATTAGTTAGTCTTTTTCATTTCTTTTAAAGGATTATATAGTCATGCACAATAATCTCTAATTTATGTTAGACTTTTGTTAAATATTATCTTCAATAGGTCTCCTATAGAAAATATTGGAAGCCTATTGGGATTCTCAAGGGTATCTTCTCAAGGATAAAAACCTTAGTTGAATCTCATTATATATTAACCTATGTTTGTCAATGCTTTTAAAGAATTATGCAAGATTTTTATGACTCTTTCTAGCATCATGTAGGAGATTTTTGTAGGACTATTACATTTTCTGTAGAAGATTCATGTAGAACTATTTTATCTTAAGTTTCTTAATTTTTTCATTCATCTTTTCATGAATTTAGCAATAGACAATAATATAACATATGTCTTGATATTGGCTCAAGTGTTTGGAATAATTTGGTTCATTTAGTCTATGTAATAATTCATCCTCTTTGATGCAATTTTCTATTGTGTAATAGAATTAGTTTCCATGCTTTATATTCAATTTATTCTTTTCATAGCTCAATATGCTTTCTTTCATGCTAGTATACAGCTAGATCGCTTTTACTAAATATAAATCAGTTGTTCTTCCAAATTGACATGATTTTTTTCATGCAAGTCACTTAAAGTATTTTTATCAATTCATATTCCTGCCTAAGTTTCATACATTAGCCCATTGATCAATCTCAGACCTAGACTATTATCAATGCACTCTACATATAATTTTCACAACACCTCTTAAATTTCTACGAACCCCGAGTTGACAAGTAAAGTAACAATCGAAGGAGGCAGTAAAATTTTTGCTGCTATTGATAGGCCCACCAATGTGGATGGATGAACAATGTTCATAATTGTTAATTAAAAATTACAAAATGTGGATGATGATCCATGTCACATTTTGCAAATTTATTATAAAACAATCGGAAGGGTATCCATGGAGAGACACCTTATGCACTCTAATGTTGGATGGATGTGATAATCTTGAGGGATTTCAAGGAGATTTGGTGATACAGTGGTATAATTGAGATAAATCCTCATCAATTTTATGTTTTATTATGGTGGGGTCTCCACCTTCACCATTGGAAGAGATGCATAATCCATTTTTTAAGAGGGTAAAGTCTTTTAAATTTTTTATATGTATAGTTCTTCATACAATATTTTATGTTCCCAGGTTCTGAGGGAAGAAAATTTCCCTTAGGATATGGTATGATGGTTTTAAACAATAATATCATTTTAGTTTAGAAAGGGTAAACTTGGTGAAAATCATTGGAGTATAATTTAGAGAAATTTCCCTGAGCAAGCTTAGTGTAGATATTCATAAAGGAGGGACATGTATAGCCCATAGATAAAATATGTTTCATTTTCATATTGATAAGAATTTCACCTATGTTTCTTTTATTATTAAGAGATTTCCATTTGGTATGTGATTCTGTAAAACTTAAGACTTGGATCTTTTACATGAACAATTTAAATCTCCCAACTTGAGACTCTTAACCAAGTCCAAGGACATATTTTTCTAGACATATTTTTCTATTTATGAAAACTTTCATTCATACACTTCCTTTATCATACTTCCATGTTTAAGTGAGTGTTATTCATATTTTTTTCTTGTAATAGTACATCTCACCTAGGTACTTCCTCTTAAAACATGTCTTAAAATAATACAAAATTTGATGCTTTGCATCGACTTTTTCCATTTTTTTTGAAATGGTCCCACCATAGGTTTTCATTGTTGGTGACCTAGTAGTTGAATATAATTTTTTTTTCCAAGGGGTTCAAATCGTACAACATGACGTGCCTTCAATGTTCATTAACAATGACTTGGTATGATTCCCTCTTCTAATCATCCTATTGAAATTTGTAAACTTTTACTTCCTCAACTTGTAACATATTTTGTGACAATTGAGGGACTCTTTTTAATTAGGCTCCTCTTATTCTAATAGTATATATCCTTGATTTTATGTTTTCGATCCAAGGCGCTCTAACATAAACTTAATCTGTTAGAGGAGGGAGGGTTTCTCATTAAATTAACTCTTTAATGTCTTTAATTCTTGGGCAAACTCTTCATGTATTTGGCACTCACTAAGGGGAACATGACCTTGACTAGTTCCCATACTCATACTCTAGGTTCATAAAATAAAAGTGGCCATGCCTAGTTCTACATATAATATAGGATGGATCATAAGTCATCAACACGATTTTTTTATTATTAAGTTTCAAGTGTAATACCGCTCTATATCTATTCCATCTAACCAAAGTACATCTAAGGGTTTTATACTTTATTTTGTGTTGAGTTAGTCTGTGTACTGGCTCGCTTGTATTGTATTCATATTGGAATGGGATTAATGTCAAATCCTATGGTATCTCACAAGATTATATCTAAATAACATATGTTATAATTATTGGTAATCATCACTTATAGTGTTATACCTTCAAACAAAATTATTCACCAACAAAATTATTCACCAAGGAACAATATTTTTATCACTCAACCACTATATGATCCTTAAATATATCAATTACTTGGGATGCCACTAAAGGTGCATGAACCTTACACTCAAACTAATAAAAAGTAATATCCTTAGGAATGATCCTTAAATATATCAATTACTTGGGATGGCACTAAAGGTGCATGAACCTTTCACTCAAACCAATAAAAAGTAATATCCTTAGGAATGTTTTTCTCCTTGACATAAATATTCCATGTATGCTACCTTGATGACTCTCCAATAATAAGAAAAATGTAAAATTTTACTAATGATTTACTATGCCAATTTGAGATCAAACTAAATTAATTTTCTAAAATGACAAGTTAAATTTCACAACCAATTTGAATGTGAAATAGTATAATCACAATTTAAATTTAAATTTTTACTAATGATTTACTATGCCAATTTGAGTTAAAACTAAATTAATTTTCTAAAATGACAAGTTAAATTCCACAACCAAATTGAATGTGAAATTGTATAATCACAATTAAAATTAAAATTTGATGATTAACTATAAATTAATTAAATCAAATGTATGTTATACACCATTAAGGAAAGGAATTTTAAAAGTTATACTAATTGCACTTTCTACCATGGAAATAAAACTCTATAATAATAATGAATTTGACATTTGTCTAGATATGATTCCTATACAAAAATGAAATGAATGTTGACAAATTAAAAATTTGCATTATACAATGAATATTTTTTAATCAACACCAACAAATAAATTTAAGTTGTTCAAATTATTTACCATAACACAAGGGAAAATGCCAAGGGTTTTGTGACCTTGTTGATGTGGTAGCATGGATGGAGGATTTTTTAGGTGAGCCAATGGAAGGCTTTCGTCGGCACAAGTTGGGGTTTGAAGCATCACCAAGGATCGATAGCCATAAAAAATATTGGGATGGTGTTTCAAGAATGTTCTAGAGGAGGTCTAGTAGCTAACACAATCTAGGTTTGACTTGGAAATAGAGGTAATGCCCCATCCCTTTCTTTCTCGCATCCTCACTATTTTCTTGCATGGTTTGAAGTTCATCTTTTGTTTTTTTTCAAGGTTTATACCGCTTGATAGTGGATGACGCTGTATGCTTGGCATTGGGAATATATGTCTGGGTTCATATTGGAATTGGAGGAAAGAGGATGGATGACATTAGGGATTTATTGCTTGGATTGAGTATGATTAACTAAATGTAATGACATATGGAATACAAGTTATAATGGAATGATAAGATGGCTATATAGGGAAAAAATGTAATCATACGTAAAGGGTCAACATTGAATTGAACACTATAATGGAACAAATGAAATATTTTGAGGTAGACATTTGATGTAGAATGCTCATTCTATAAATGAAAGGAACCGTACAATGAATGCATGTTGAATATGTTATTTGGAAAAAAAAAACTTATATACATATTATATTCATGATACTTTGAAAAGGGTGGGTTAGGGTTTTGATTTCTAGAACAAAGGTTTTTGTCTTGAACAAACACAAAATATCTTTTGACCAACTGATAATATTAGTCATTTAAGAAGACTGTTGTTCCATCTTTGTGATTTTTCACTTTTGACTTAAATGTTTTGTTTAATTTAAAACAAGATTCAAATAGATTGTTAATTTAGTGAAATTTTGAATGAAACATATGGAAAGTTAGATTTTGAAATGAAAGTTTAAGTAATTATAAGTAGAAAAATAATAATCAAGTAACTACTAACTCAACATTCAAGAAATCAAATTAAATCAATATTTCCAATTGTTAATTGTACTCCTAAATTAACAAACTTATAAAACATAAACTAGAATTCAAAGGCTATCAAGAAAATAAACACATTCAACATGGAACAATCAAGTTAGTTAATAAAATGTTAATGAGTTAGTATAAATATCATCATTTCCTTCAATCTTTTCTTCAATACTTCAATTCCCCAAGTTGCTAGGTTAATAATTGCGATTATTGAATTCATCAATCTTTTCATGTGTCTCAAGGAATTCTAGTTGTGGAATCTTATCTCTCTAAATCACCTAGACTATAACATAGCTAACTGATCAAACAATTTACAAGCCCCCCTAAAAGAAATAGGGAAGGCAAGCTAATTTTCAATAATGAATAAAAGAATTTAAAAAAAAAACATGGAAAACCAATAATGCACAACTTAAACATGAAATAAAGTACCCATAGTCCTTAGATAATTGTAGTCTAAGTTTATCAAGTCAATTCTCAAGTATCACATGATCTGATGTTTCACTGAAGAGAGGGGTGTGAGATCATACCTAGGTGTCGATTTTCAACAAAAACAATGCAACTACATTCGCATGTATTTCCCTTTATTAAGCCTCATGTGTAACATCCCGCTCTGACGCAATTACCAAACTTATTATTGAGGACCCTTGCTCGCAAGTGATCTGGATTTATATGATGATAAAACTTTTCTTTCATTCTGATGCATCGAGTTATATGACAGGATGTTTTTACTACCATGATATAGGCAGGTGCCGCTGACTCGGTTGCGTTGAGTGTGCAGGGTTTCCGGACCTTGAGGATGCAGAAGAGGCATGGTAGAACTCCTTGGACTCCTTTGAGGACCCAGTGAGGAGTGGAAACCACTGAGGTGTTGTTCATTTATGATGATATTGTTTCATTTGATGATGTACTATTGATTATATGATATATTTCTTGACATGATGACATGATGGATTGATGATGCGGTGGCGATGAAAACACCCGGCCGTGCTCACATATGGGTAAAGGGGCCACACCGAGATCGAGAGATTGAGGGAGGGTGAAGCCAAGCGACCACACTTACGACCTACTGCCTCCCACCGTGCTTCGAGCTATGGGTTAGCGTTACCTAGTTCGAGAAGTCCACCGATCTGCGTGAGAGAAGAGCTGCGACGATCGCTCACGATGATTCTAAGAAGTGTGCAATAAAGTAGACCTTATTCCTTAGAGTACTTAGTCTCCCACAAGATTCACTGGCGGAGTGTTGACTCGAGGTTTTAGGAATCACCAATCCGTCAAACCCGGTGAGTGGCACCCTTGGAGCGTGGTGCATCCTGAAGAACACGTCGCATGGCCAAAACAATCAAGGCCCGAGTGGCACCCTTAGACGCGTAGTGCGTCTGAAAAGAGCACATGGCTTGATGATAGTGACGACAGCGTAGGCGACCATGAGACGCCAGCATGATTGATTCTTAAAAGCGACCACTCCCTAATTGTTGTCTCCCTGTTCAAATCCAACCTAGAATAAAACATCCCAAAAATAGACTTAATTGGCCCTAAGAAATATGGTCAAAAAATAAACCTAGGACCCTGACTAACACCCACCTAGGAGTTGATTGAAGACTTCTAAAAAGGGTAAAGAGGGTAAAAATAATGAGGGTGTAAATTTAATCAAACCCATATTGTTTAATTTATAAAGGAGACTTCAAATTTTAAAAAGAGGGGAATTATAAAAAAAACAAAAAAAAAAAAAAAAAAACAAACAAGGATTTAATAAATTAAATAAATAAATATTTCATAAAATAAAAATGTTGTCTCTATTAAAGAATTTTAAGAGAATTTATCATTTTGAGGGGTTTAACAAAATTTACATTATGGTAATAATAGATAAAGTGGGAAGAGAGAGAAAGAGATAAGATGAAATATTATAAATTAGAAATAAGAATTTGAGATTAAAGGAAACATAAATTTTTGGATGTGGGGACATTAGGGAAAAAGCGAAAAAGAATCCGCATTTAAGTAACTACTAAATTTCAGAAGCATCATTTTTAGAGAGAGAGTAAATAAAGCTTGAGGGGATCTAGGAACCCTAGGAGATTTAAGAAGGGCGATTTTGGGGTGTGAAGAAATTTAGATTTTTAATTAATAAGCATAAATTAATTATTGAAGAACCCTAGGGATGAGAGCGACACTTGAATGACGGAAGTCTCGTTCAAGGGAAATTAATCATTAAATTAATTAATTACTAATTAAGAAAGTAGGTGGGACTCTCTTTGGGCTATAAATGAAATGGAAAGGAAGGAAGAAGAAAGGATGGACGCATTAACGTTCTGTTGTCCAGTGTGAGTTTAATGGATTTTCACATGAGAGTTAAGATTATTTCAAGCTTGTATTTGGAGTCAAATGGCTCAGTTGAGAAATTTGAGGCAATAGCATTATATTAGTTTCTTGTGTGGCCCACTTCGCATTTCCAGAAGCTGTGGAGAAGTAGAAATTACTCCTAACCCGTTGTTTGGGAGAGTCTAGAAGTGGAAGCATTCAATGATTGGCAAAATGAGCTTGGCCGAGGCTGATAGGACTTCGACTTCGAGAACACGAACAACCCTAGCGGCGGTAAAGATACGAAATAAACTGATGAATGATAAAATCTTTGTAGGTTTTACGATTGATTTATTTCTGTATGCGTTGAGTCGAAATATTGAGTTTATCGGTGTTGATTCTTTGGTTTTATTACCTCTGTGTTAAATTGTTTACTATAATTCAAGAATACCTAAATCCTTGGCTGTAACTCTAGACTGCATATAGCCATTCTGTTGTAAGTCTCTAGCCTTGCCTTTTGCTGCAAAGTTGTGGTAGTTAGGAATCAATTATAGGTTTAAAAATCTGAACAAGATTCTTTATATTTTAATTCAACTTGTTGTACCACCCGCGAACATCACAATATCCTCCAATCCGGAAATGTGAAGAGATTTTAGCTCATTAAATACCCTCGAACCGGTATAGATTTGTATAAAACTGAAAGGGATTAAACTTAGCATTGCTGATACCAACTCCACGCTTCATTCGCCTTTGTTGGAATGTAGTTCCAGTTCTCCTTGAATGCTTGGGAAGGCAAATTTTTTTTGTCCTGTTATTTTGGTTCCGATACCAACCTTTTAACCTTACTTGCAACTTTAAAACCCCGCGTTGTAAAGCTTCTGGTCTGCATATGTGGGACTGCGTTCCATTTTCCTGGATGCCTGTCGTGAGCGCCTAATAATGATTACTTCACTGAGGCATTTGGGAATCCACTGTGATTGCCTTCGTTCTTGAGAACTGAAGCACGTTGAAAATTCTTTTAATAGACATTTAGGACTGTGTGAATGATTCCCTTCCAGTTGGATAGCAGGGTTGGCCGAGGACGGTTCAGTTTTGCAAACCTTGGATCCTCACACCTACATTCTCTTAAAAAAAAAAAAACTTTCAATTGAATGAATACCGTTGCGCCTACCCTTACTGGTCATGTACCTTCCAGGCAAATCGGATGTCAGGTTCTAGGGTTTGTTCCCTCCTTGCAAGTACGTAAAAAGCCTTGATCGTCGTTAGCACACTTGGTTGTTAATTGGTATGTTCCTAGTTCCAACGTTTTCTTTTCTGGTGGGAATTATTTCCTTTTTGTAGGATGGAAATTACGGTGCAAATAAGCCTTCAGCGAAAGCTTTCTCCTGGTCCACTGCTGGTTTAAGCCCCGGCGTCAGCATCGATGGAGTAACTCCCTTGCTTTTACATTTAGTCTTCACATAGCAGGCCAATTATGCGATATTAACTCACGCGATGAAATTCCGTTACTGCCGGTGACGTACGGTAATTTAAAAAGTAGAGGGATGGGCCCCTTTTCATTCTTCAACCCTGCCAGAGCTCAATTGACTGGAAGATTTGTGGATTCAGTTTTAGTATTATTTTAAAGTAGGTTGATGGTTATACCGGAATCAAGTTTAAATTCCTGTCCGTTATGATATTCCAATTTCATATATACACCGGATATGATTAGAATTTCGAATCAATTAATAATCAAAAGTGCATATATAATTAGGAAATTAAATTTCGGTTGCATGTATATCATTAGCAATTTAAAGTTCAATTGCATATATTCCAGTTTCAATTCATGTCCGTTATGATAATCCAATTGCATATATATACATGAATAATTAGAAAAGTCGAATCATTTGATAATCAAGATTGCATATATAATTAGGAAATTAGATTTGGTTGCATATATATCAGTATATTCTAGAAGTTCAATTGCATATATTCGTTCAATTCTGTCCGTTAGCAGTAATCAATTGCATATATATAAGCCCTGATATAATTAGAAAATCGAATCAATTGATAATCAAAATTGCATATATAATTAGGAAATTAAATTTCGGTTGCATGTATATCATTAGCAATTTGGGGTTGATTCTGAGTATTCAATTAAATTCCTGTCCGTTATGATAGTTAAATTGCGTGTATACCGGATAACTCGTAATTTCAATTCAATCGATATTAAATTTGCATAACTATCTCCTGGTCAAGACACGCCACCCTTGTCAGTACACGTGGAGGTATTCATCATTGCCATTTATGCGGTTCTGTGGGAAGGGTTCTGCCCTTAATGCAGCGATCTTAAACCCCACTTCCGTTTTACCTGCTGCGTTGCCATTGTCTAGTTAAGCCATTGTTGGAAGGCTACGCTTGTTCCCTTCGTGAATGGTGACCTGGTTTCATCCTATTGGAGGTAAGTGGTCTGATTATTGCGCCTTCGGTTTTCATCCTATTATTGGAGGTAAGTGAGTCAGTTATTAGCCTTTACGGTTTCATCCTATTGGAGGTAAATTGAATTTTGATTATTAGCCTACGGTTTCATCTAGTAGGTAGTGAATACGATTAGCCTTTATATATCTCGTCAGTTAAAAGAAGTGTTTTCAAATTTTGACATTTGAACCTTGGGGTACAACGTTCTGCTAAGTCACTGGTATAAATCCATAGGACCCTTTTTATGTCATTGCTGTCTTAGGTCTGCGTTTTCTTTTAAAGGTCATTTTTATCAATACCTAATGCCTTTTTATATGTGATGGTAGTTGCACATTTTCAACGTGAAGCTAATGACTATTGAAGTAGTAACATGAGATTAATGTTGGTATGCATTTAATATTTTAATTTGGTATATCACCTTGGGAGGAATGTCATTTTAAATAGTGGTCATCTCAATTAAATACCATTACCTAATGCCTTCAATATGTGATGGTAAGGGTACATTTCCAATAGAAATCCTTTGGTTATTAAGTAGCTATTAAGAGATTAATATGGAATAGATTTAACTTTTAACCTTAATATATTTATGTGAGGGTATTGTATCCCTTCATACATGATGTTACTTGTACATAGATATATATTAATTTGATATAAACATTAAGGTGATGTAAATTACCGTGACATTGGGGGTTGATAAATTAATTAGGATGTTACTTTGTACTTTTAAGGTGGATATTTAGATGTGGTAATTGACTATCTTTATATGGGAGTCCTTATAAAACACCGTTTTAATGATGTCATGTGAGTTATGGTAATTGTTGTATCGTGTTTTTTTTTTATAGGATGGTTATTGGTATGTTTAATATGATGATAATTTCTAAATTTTAGAGAAGGAAATATTGTTTATAGGAGAATGTAATTGTAGTGTGTTTGGGAGAATGGTTAAAGAGGAGTGTTCCCTACCTTACACAAACTAGATAGCCAAGATTAGAGTGACCCATGACCTTTTTATTTAGTTGTTGTAGTCATGGTTCTCTCATTTGCGTTGTTCGTGGGATTCAATGGGACACTGGTATATTGTGTCCGGGCGGGATGTAGACGCACACCTACATGTTCCTCGAGCGATTCATGAGAACCCTGAGACTGAGACGATGGGAAACCGGGGTTTGGCGTTGATTATGTGTCTTGGAGTCCTAACCTTGCGGTGGGAGATAGTTAATTAAGTATTTGTGATCCCGGTTTACCTTGTCGTTAAATGTGAAAAGCGTTAG
This sequence comes from Picea sitchensis, assembly GCA_010110895.2. Classification (NCBI taxonomy): domain Eukaryota; kingdom Viridiplantae; phylum Streptophyta; class Pinopsida; order Pinales; family Pinaceae; genus Picea; species Picea sitchensis. Next base: position 74,068 of record SNQJ01S0005748.1, read on the forward strand.
CACCCTTACTTTATGGTCAGTTGTTCGCGGAATGCACAAATAAATGGCTTTTGTCTTCTTGCAATAGTAGAAAACTAGTCATCTTGTTGGATTTCAAAGAGTGACATGGATTCAAGTATGTTTTACTTCTACGTCGCACACCAAGTAACCACAAAAATGTTGCCTTGTATACTAATGGATGTGCATTAACCCGGGCGGTTACGTTATGGTATCGAGGCCGGGTTGTTGACTTAGAAGAGGAATTCCTCTAGTTCCGTTGATATGATAGCATTGATTATTTTGTTCTTGATTAGTACATTTTCTGGTAATGCAGTCTAGTTAGAGGCCGTGAATGACAGCGAAGTCTTGAGGGAGGCGCGGCCTGGCTGACATCCACAGGGGTCCAACCCCAGGGGAGGTGCGGAGTCCTTAGGCCGAGGCCGAGATCCCTTGATGGCCCGATGTTGTGGGATGATGAGATCTTTCCAGACATGCGCTGTCGTGAGATGGGCAGAGATGGGCAGTGGCACTGGCGAGTTGGCCCGTGGCCGCCGACGTTCGCGTAGCATACACTTGCGAACTTCCGGTGAAATTTCCCGAGGATTCTTTACGGGTACTTTGAATGGCCTTGACCCTTGAGGCGTGGTTAGAGAATATGGCGATATTAGCCGCGCCAGCAGAGCTACCAACATGAAGAGTCCGCATGGCGGTCTTCCAACTAAAGGGGCGCTCTTCTATGGTGGAAGACACTCTGTTGCAACTAAACATGGTCGTCGAATACATGTCATGGGAGCTGATGGGAAGAGTTAGAAGATATCTCTACGAGAAATTCATTAGTGTCGGCTTCCGGTAAGGTTCAACGCTTCTGACAGGGGAGAATTAATGGGTGCAGAAATACCGAGCACGTTTGTAGGCTGCTAGGTATATAAAGCATCCCGGGTACTGCTTGAAGCTAAGAAAGACTGGGTTGTGTTGTATACTTGATGACCCTCGTGCAAAGGTAAGGATCTGATACTCAAACCTTACGCGATCTTTGTCCAAGGCTTCCCTCATGAGAGGAGGAGCTTAGCGGTGAGGGGTCGGAGACCGGGACCCGAGAGAACCTCGCGGGGCGAGTTCATCACGAATGCGCCCTTGGTAATGAGACCAGACGTCTGGCGGGATATAAGTAGTTTCGGAGGGTCCGTTCACTGCATCTCGTGACCGCCCGTACTGGGCGTGGACGCTGCTGCGAGGACCACGGTACGCGGCTGGCGGCGATATGCCCATGACGTGATTGAACTGTTATTGAGGCGGACCGAGTTCGGGCGGCGGGCCATCTTCTTCTGCCGGGCACGAAGATTTGGGCGAAGAAGTGTTGGGCGTGTGAGAACCACACTACCGGTATGATTGTCCTGTGGAGGGCGAGTGTCGGGATGACCAGCTACGATTAAGGAGATATGGGCAAGGCCAGCCAGTTCATGAATAGCGCGGGAAGAAGCACAATCACAGGTGCTTTCGAGGCAGCCGTTCATCGACCGGACCCTTAGCATTTTGATAGACCGAGGTGCTACAGAGAGATTTATATTTAAGTCGCGGTGATCAAAGTCGAGATTTTGAAATAGTATGGTTGAGTTTTTATTGCATGCATTAAATGACCATTAGGAAACTGCAAGGAAAGAGAAAAGCAAATGCATTATCTGACCATTACGATAAGTGAAAATCTGAAATGGAATGAAAGCGGCAAAACCATAATACCTGAAGTTTGATAGCGGAGTTAAACCTTAACTTTACTTCGTCGGGCGCTCTGTGAGGCTTCTTTGATTTCTTTGAGGATTTATTAGGTACATCTTTACAATTGCCCTGTGGCTCCTGGTGATGCGGTCTTGTTCTGTGATCTCTAGAATCTTGCGCAACTCATGACGCACGATGGATATGCGGAACTCTCGGAAATCGTCCAGGCGAGCATCTCTGCCTCATGACTCCTCTGCCTCGAAGCTGGCTGGGCACACTTCGACATCCTGTCAAAACCGTCCAAAATCTCTAAAAGCATGACCAAATGGCCTCCACAATCCTTGATTAAATAGTTGGGAAAGTTGGTTTCAATCTCGAACTTCCTCCAAATTAGGCTCTAAAAATGTCTAATAACCCTCAAAAATCATTAACAAGGGGTTAGAAATACATTTAATTAACAAAGTGGTTATAATACCCACTTATAACTATAATATATAGTTATTAAATCCAATTCTAAACCAATTTCTGAACTGAATTCAGGCTAGCCCCCTAGTCCTGGGCACGACCCCTTTCAAAATGGTCACATGGAGGGTGTAGAATCTTGGGCTAAACGTTTAAAGCCCCCCTTTCCAAATATAATAAAACATAACTTAAATATGTGCATTGGAACATTTAAACAAGGAACATAGGTGGGAACTGTGGTTAGCGGAATGTTGTAAGGAATTTGTGTTATGGGAGGTCAGGTCCGAATTGTGACCTCCATTACTACAAACCATATATAAGCCAACCAAATGAGGGACACGTGGCGCTCAACCATTGGGCCACGTGCCCTCTTCTCATTTTCTTCCAATACGACACATGTCATCACATGATTGGACCAACCACCGATATTAATAACAATCACGCCACACCTTCCTCGCCACGTCATCATGGTAATTACGGCCTGCCGTGTGCGTCACCGAATTATCTGAGGACATGTCTGATCATGTTTTTGTTTGACTTTTCGGTCAAAATGCAATATCTTCTTTATCTGGACTCCGTTTGACATAAAAATTATACCAGGAATCGAGGTGAGGCGGTATGATAGTGTTTGGTTTCATCGAATTAAGACTTTCATTTTTGAGCATTTTTCATGCCACGGCGATATACGAATCCGTTTTCGGATCACACCTCCCCAACAATAAGACCTTTTGGTCCCCAAAGATTCTGAACCATGACAAGCTTCAGGATGACCTTTGACTTGCTCATCTCACGAAGATGATTACATCGAGGAGCAAAACACAATGAAGGCAGGACATCCATACGGCGGAGACAACCAAAAGAGTGAGCACTTTCTTTCTTCCGTTGTTCTTCTTGCCCGGTACAGTAATCAGCCTCCTTCGTCAGGTGCATCACGATCCTCTGCCTTCTTTGAATGAAGCTCGGATTAAACTTCAACGGAGTTAGCGATGTCCACTCTTAGCGCCAAAGCGTGCAGCGGAGTTTTAATGGACACTGCAATAACCTTCTCTTCTTAGTTGTGGAAAACCCAGGCGCTTACGTCGTGTTTCCTTCTTGGTCGACATAGGTTTCTTGTAAAAATTTTGTCTCTTCCAACACTTGCCAACATAATGCTTGGGTGAATGACAATAAGCACATGGATAAAGTTCCACAAGTTCCGGTTTACTTGATTATACTTGTTATAATCAAGGAGAATTAGTAAAAACATGACCATTATACCTCCATGCTGATCTTCACCTTTCTTTGAAAACGACTTGCATTCCGCTACCACAATGCTGAAGTGATGCGCCATTTCCCCTTGTGAAGTGTTCTTGCGCAATGTCTTTAATTGGCCATTTGAAGCATCACTTGCATACGAAGATTTGGAACCCATCTTGGAGACTCTCCAAGGTCCCCTCTTTCATATCCCAACCCTAAGTATCGAGGCCTTTCTTCAACCTCAATGGGATTTATAATGCCTTGAACTTGACGTCCAAGGCCCTTTCCTTTCATAACCCATCTTGGTTAATGTTCTCAAACCTACACCTTTTGTGTGTTTCTAAAATGCACCAAAACCAACTTGAAGAGAATGAGGAATACTTAGCGGAGGAAACCTTCTTTGCATACCTCAAAGATGTTTTTTTTGAATTCGGTGTAGAAGGCACTTCCTTCAAATGCTTCTTTCCTTTGTTGTTCTTTGAAACTTTTACTTGAACCGAGCTCTTTCATTCCAAGTAGTCTTCATCACAACTTACCTTCACCATCTGAAGCCATGGCAAACAGAATTTCTGAACTTCTTCTGGAGTCTTGAGAAAGTCCTCTGTAGATGCCATTTTTCCTCCTTGAGATGTATAACTTCCGGCTAACACATGCAAAACTCAGATTCCAAAATGTCAACTAGCTGCGATACCACTTGATAAAATTGATTTTGAAATGACTATGGTTGAGTTATAAATTGCATGCGTTAAGTATTGTTGGGAAACCAAGGAAAGAGAGAGAAAACAAAATGCATTATACAGCCATTAACATAATTGAAAATCTGAAATGGAATGAAAACAGCAAAACCATAATGCACAAGTTTGATAGCGGAGTTGGCGGCTTTTTGCCCTACGTCTCAAGACCTTTTTCTCGTGAAACTGCTTGATTTCTTTTGAAAGTTTATTAGTACATCTTTACAATTTACGATTGGCTCCTAGACTGATCTGGTCTTGTTCACCGCCAGTCTCTAGAATCTTACACAACTTACGGCACAAATGCGGATATGCCGGGGCTCTCGAAATCGTCTCGGCATCTCTACCTCATGACTCCTCTGCCTCAAGCTGGCTTGGGCACAGCTGCCTCGGCATCTCCTCTCCAAGCATTCAAAAAGCTCTCAAGCATGACCAAATGGCCTCCACAAGCCTTGGTTGAAATAGTTGGGAAAGTTGGTTTCAATCTCAAACTTCCTCCCAAAAATTAGGCTCTAAAATGTCTAATAACCCCCAAAAAAATCATTAATAAGGGTTAATTACATTTAATAATTAACAGGAAGTGGATTATAATACCTTATATATATGGTTATTGAAGTGTATCAGTTTTAAACCAATTTCTAGAACTAAATTCAATTTCAGCTAGTCACGTGACCTTTCAAAATGGTCGCATGGAGGTGTAGAACCTTGGCAGGCTAAGCGTTTAAAGCCCCCCTTTCTAAATATAATAACACATAACTCAAATATATGTGCATTGGAACATTAAACAGGAACATGTAGTGGGAACTATTGGTTTATGAGATATTTGCTTGGGACTTTTATGTTATGGGAGGGTCGAATTGAACCGCGGCCTCCATTACTTTACAAACCATATATATAAGCCAATAAGAAGTAAGGGGACGCGTGGCGCTTAACCATTGAGCCCGCGTGCCCTCTTCTCATTTAACTGTCTGACACGTGTCATCACATGATTGGACAACCACTAGCCAATAACAATGCGCCACACCTTCCTCTACCACGTCAGCATGATGTAATTTGCAGCCCTGCCACGTGGCCGTACGAAATGTACGGACATGTGCAGAGTCATCATTTTTTTCCCTGTTTGACTTTTCGGTCAAAATGCAATATCTTCTTCATCACCGGACTCCGTTTGACATAAAATTATACCACGGAGTGGGAGAAAGCGAGGCGGGAAGCGCCAATGGTGTTAGTTTCGTCGAATTCTGGGCACTGTTTTGAGCATTTTCATGCCACAGCCGACCCATACGGAATCGATTTGGATGTTGTGAAAGGATTAAAGTAAAGGCAAGTCGAACGCATGGCCGAGTTTAACCCATTAGAGATGGCAGGGCCATGAAGGTCGGAGAAGGATTGGTTTATTTTATAACACAGGAGAGAGTTTATCCGAGGTCAACACAATGTCACAATCTGGGTCTTATGACCGTGATTACTTATGGATTGGTTGGAGTTGTATGAGGCGATACTCAACTGCAAAACGAAGCGGTTGAGCTTAATTCGATGATGAAGAAATGACGTGTGATAGTAAAGGATGACGAAACCGGGGAGTATCCCTGAGGTTTGTCTCTTCCATATATTTATGGAAGAGTATGCGCAAGGGTTGAAAGATTTATGCTATCCTTGCGCTCAACGAAAAAGAGATGAAGGTCTAGAACACCTTCGGTGGTGAAGGAGTTCGCGGGGCGTGTTTCAGGAAGGAGTTTCTGGGATCTTGTGAAGAAAGTGGGTTACTATGAACTACGAAGCCAAGGGGCCCGAGCAGATGGCGGGAAGCATGTATCGGATATGGAGCCGAGGTTACAAGTAAAATACGGTGAAGGTTGCTAGATTTGGGGCCAATCGTCTAGTGTGTGCATCATGGGGCGTACCCGGATTATTTCATTAGGAAGAAGGGCGGTTCGTGGAGGCTTTAAGTGGCTATCGTCAAGCCCGAACAAGGCTACGTCAAAGAGTAAATTACCCATACGAGAATCGACGATCTACATTTGATCGGATGAAGAGATGCGACGGTGTTCTCTGAGATCGATCTACGATCAGGGTATCACGAGTTCTGGATCAGGAGGGATGACATCTAAAGGCAGCTTTAAAGGCGAGATTTGGACACACGTTCTGGTTTTACCTTTTAGATGACAAAGCGCCCGAGGGGTATTCATAGCGGAAGCTTGATGGTAAATTCCCATGATGAATAAGTTCGATCAAAGTATTCGTGACGATATTTTGATATACTCTCTGACGACGGAGGAGGAACATGGCGAGCACTAGCTTACAGTACTCTAGAGTGTTTGCGAGAGCACAAGTTATATAGAATTTGTCCAAATGTTCTTTTTGTAATCAAGGATTCACTACTTTGGGGCATGTCATCTCCAGTGAAGAAATTATCGCCGTGGATCGACTAAAGGTTAGAGGCTATTATGGAATGGCTAGCGCCGTGAATATCCCGCGATTACCTGTTGATTTTACATGGGTTTAAGCCGGGATACTACCGTGTGGTTTGTGAAAAGTTGTTTTGAGAATGCTTGAGTCCGATCCAGAATTGCGAGAAAAACAAGTTGTTTGATGAGAAATGCATGGAGAATCATTTAGAAGGCTTAAAAGGTATTGACAACAACACCGATACTGAAAGTCCCCAACATGGAATGTAGGACTTCTTGGTATGCACAGCGCATCCAAGGAAGGTTTAGGTGGAATCTTGATGCAAGATGGTCGAGTGATCTCTTACATCTAGAGAACGTTAAGGAATATTGAGGAGAACTATGTGACGCACTATTTGGATTTATTAGCCATCATATATGGCTTAAAATTATGGAGACACTACCTTGTTAGACAAAAAATTTGAATTGAAAGCCCGGTCATTGTGGATTACAACACGACTTTCCGCGCCAAAGCGACTTTGAGCGTATGACAGCGGCGTTGAGTGAATTATAGCCAGATGCGACTTTGAAGTTACTTACATAAAGAGAGCAGTGAACCGAGTGGCAGATGCTTTGAGTGGGAGACCACATTATCTTTTAGGTGTTGCCTCTTGGAACCGAATCTCGTGAAAGATTCTCACTTCTGGCCGTGTGACTGGTACAAAGAAGTCGAGATTTTATTAGGGCCAGCTTCTTATGATGGTACCACGATTTGATGGATTTACCTTGGACGACGATGGTTTATTTTGATTTAGAGGTCCAGTTCGTACCGTAAGCGGCCAATTGAGGATGTTGATCTGGCCGAAGACTCATAGAAGCGTTTACATAGCTCTCGAAATTAGAAGATGAAAGGCGGACCTTAAACCCTTATTCTTACGGAAGGGAATGAAGGCCGACATAGTCGAATTTGTGGCTGAATAATATAGAATTAATGCGTGGTGAAAGCTGAACATAGGCACCGGCCGAGTTACTACAACGCATGCCATTCTGGGATCGAAATGGGAAGTCATTTGATGGATTTTATTGTGGGATTACCAGCGAAGCAAGAGAACCGCGGTCGATTTTGTAGTAGTGAACTACTCGACCAAAGAGTGCTCCTTTATTCGATGCGTCACGACTTATGGGGCACTGACATAGCAAGAGTTCATGCAGGTGATATTGTGAGGTTGCATTGCGTGCCTAAGAAGATCATCTCAGATCGAGACCAAATTTCTGGGCGATTTTTAGACGAGTTCCAAAGAGGCCTTAGAACTAACTTAATTTTAATTACCGCTTATATCCCGCAGGAGGTACGTGAATGAGCCAGAGCGTCTGAACCAAACCTTGGAAGACATGTTAGCGTATGCGTGATGGACCAACAAAGCGTTGGGAGGAATTTTGCGGCTGAGTCGAGTTAAACACAATAGCAGGTTACCCGAGCACCATTAAGATTAAGCCTTTTGAGTTTCTATATGGCCTTCGGGCCCTTGAAGTTGGGATGAAGCAGAGGCGAGAGTCTTGGTGGGACTGAGGCGATCAAAGAGATGGAGGAAAAACAAATGCAAACCATAAGACAAGGATAAAGGAAGTCTGAGGATCGATGAGAAGAGTTATCTTCGTCGCATCGGTCGGCCAAAACAGATTCACGAAGGTGGTGATCAGAATCGCTAACGCAGGTAAAACCCGCAATAAGAGTTTGATAAATTTTGGAAAAGGAGCTAAACTCTCTCTCCTAAGGTTCGTGGGACCTAGGAGATTGTGGAGAGAAAGGGGCGGTCAGCTATATTGACTATCCTTGCACGATTCTTTGAGGCATTATGCATGATGTTTTCATGTATGCATTTTTGAGACATTATGGTAGCGATCCCTTGCGTGATTCGACATAGTTCCTTAGGGTGTCGGACCCGAGGAAGCTCGCGGTAGATCCGCATTCTAGATCATCGTTGACGATTCTGACGTCGACGGTAGACGGAATCAGGAGTCGATTAGGGCGGTTATAGTCCACACTTTCGGCGGCACAGGAAGCATGTGATATGCGCCGGTAGTTTCCATTTTTGTTTGATAGTTAGACCCTTGATACTTTGAGAGGCATTTTATGATTTTTATATGGTACATTTATTTAGAGCATTTATCTTGAGAAACCCGGAATGAAGTTTTGATGCGAAAGTGTATGTAACATCCCGCTCGGCGCACCTACCAAACTTATTGTTGGGCACTTGCTCGCAAGTGATCGGATTTATATGATGATAAAACTTTTCTTTCATTCTCATGCATCGAGTTATATGACAGGATGATTTTACTACATGATATGAGCCAGTGCGGTGACTTCCGGTTCGTTGAGTGTGCGAGGTTTTGGACCTTGAGGATCTGCAGAGGCATCGGTAGAACTCCTTGGACTCCGGATTGAGTCGAGTGGGAAGGTACCAGTTGTTTCATTTATGATGATATTATTTCATTTGATGATGTACTATTGATTATATGATATATTGCTGACATAATCTGACATGACGGTTGATGATGCGGTAGCCCGATAGCTTACTGACCGTCTCCACATATGGAGTAAAGGGGCCACACGAGATCCAATGAGGAAGATTGAGAGGTGTGGACCCAGCGACCACTTACGACCTACTAGCACTCCACGCCCGTGGCTCGAACTATAGGTTAGCGATTAACTAGTTCGAAGGATCCTGCCGATGCCCGTGAGGCAATTGCGATGATCGCTCCACGGTAATGATTCTAAAGAGTAGCGCAATAAAAGTGAGGCAGCAATTCCTTAAACCCTTAGTCTCCCACAAGATTCACAATGGTGTTGACTCCAAGGGTTTTTGAGTCTACCAATCCGTCAAACCCGTGAGTGGCACCCTTGGAGCCAGTAGTGCGTCCTGAAGAACTGCGATGCATGGCCACGAGAGCAATCAGAGGTGATGGCACCCTTGGAGCATGTAATTAGATCACGAGAACGCGTCAGCGATGATGATGATGTGACCGCCTAGGCGTACTTAGGACGCAGCACATGATGATTCTTAAAACGACCCTCTAATTAATTTGTCTCCTACAATTTCAAATCAACTTAGAATAAAACATTCCTAAAATAGACTTGATTGGCCCTAAAGTCGTGCCAAAATAAACCTAGGCCCTAAACTAACACCCACCTAGGAGTTGATTGAAGAAGACTTCTAAAAAGGTAAAAGGTAAAAATAATGAAATTAAATTAAATCCAAACCCATGGTGTTTAATTTATAAAGGGGACTTAAAGTACAAAAAAGAGAATTATAAAAAAAAAAACAACAAGGATTTAAATAAAATAAATAAATAAATATTTTCATAAAATAAAATGTTGTCTCTATTAAAATTTTTAAAGAGAAATTATCATTTGAGGGTTTAACAAAATTTATTATAGTAATAATGATAAAAAGTGGGAAGAATAAAAGAAGAAAAAGATAAATAAATAATATAAATTGAAAATAAAGAATTTAAATTAAAGGAAACATAAATTTTTGGAATGTAGGGGACATTGGGAAAAATGAAAAGAATGCATTTAAGTAACTACTAAATTTGAAACATCATTTAGGAAAGTAAATAAAATCTTGAGGGGATCCTACAGGAACCTAGGAGAGATTTAAGGAGTGATTTTAGAGTGTGAAATTTAGATTTTTAATTAGCAGTGGTATTGGAGAATCCTAGGGATGGCGGACGTGGAAGTCGTTCAAGGAAGTATCATTAAAAATTAATTAATTACTAATTAAAAAGGTAGAATTAAGGTCTCTTTGGGATATAAATGAAATGGAAAGGAAGGAAGAAAAGGATGGGCCAGCTAAAATAGCGTTACGTTGCAGTGTGGTTTAGCGGATTTTCTTGTGAGGAGTTGGAAGTGTAAAACTCGGCTTGTTGGAGTGGTAGCGCTTTCGGCCGTTGGTGGTACGAGAACGTAGCATTATATTACGGTTCTTATTGTGGCCCCGCTGCATTTCGAGAGGCTGACGGAGAGTAGAGTACTCCTACGTTTGTTTGGGAGGAATTACCGGTGAGCATTCCAGCGGTCTGACAATGGTGGCGAGGAAGCGATGAGACCGACTCGAGTACGAACAACTTTAGCGGTGACAGGAATGTGCGCTTGTTGATTGAATGATAAAATCATGGAGTTTTCGCGATTGATTTATTTCTGTATGCGTTGTGTCGAAAATTTTGAGTTTAATCGGTGTTGATTTTTGGTTATATTACCAGTGCGTTAAATTGTTTACTGTAATTCAAGAATACCTAAATCCTTGGCTGTAACTCTAGACTGCGTATAACCATTCTGTTGTAAATCTCTCGCCTTTCCTTTTGCTGCAAACTTGTGGTAGTTAGGAATCAATTATAGGTTTAAAAGGAATCGCGAACAAGATTCTTGCCATTTTAATTCAACTTGTTACCGCGAACAGCAGTAATATCCTCCAACCCTGGAAAAATGTGAAGAGATTTAGCTCATAAAATACCATCGAACCGGTATAGATTTGTATAAAACTGAAAGGGATTAAACTTAGCATTGTTGATACCAACTCCACGCTTCATTCGCCTTTGTTGGAATGTAGTTCCAGTTCTCCTTGAATGCTTGGGAAGGAAAATTTTTCTTTTAGTCCTGTTATTTGGTTCCGATACCAAACTTTTAACCTTACCTGCAACTTTAAAACCCCGCGTTGTAAAGCTTCTGGTCTGCATATGTGGGACTGCGTTCCATTTCCCTGAATGCCTGCCGTGAGCGTCTAATAATGATTACTTCGCTGAGGCATTTGGGAATCCACTGTGATTGCCTACGTTCTTGAGAACTGAAGCACGTTGAAAATTCTTTTAATAGACATTTAGAACTGTGTGAATGATTCCCTTACAGTTGGATAGCAGGGTTGGCCGAGGACGGTTCAGTTTTGCAAACCTTGGATCCTCACACCTACATTCTCTTAAAAAAAAAAAACTTTCAATTGAATGAATACCGTTGCGCCTACCCTTACTGGTCATCCTTACCGCCTTGAGCAAATCGAGTGTCACGGACTACGGTCTATCCCTTAGGCAGTAAGACGCAGTCGCCGTTAGCCTGCCCAGCTGTTGGTGGTATGTTCCTCGTTCCACGTTTTCTTTTCTCAGTGGGAATTTTTCCCTTTTTAGCGGATGGAAATTACGTTGCAATCGCCTTCATGGATTTTCTCTAGGTCCTAGCGTTTAGCCCGAATCACTTTGTCGATAAAAGGTAACTCCTTGCTTTTATTTGGTCTTCCACTTGAGCAGGCCCGAGGTGTGAGTATTAACTACGCGATGAAATTTAGGTACTGCTTGTTGGCCTTCCGCAGTAATTTTAGAAGGTGAAGAGAAGGACTGCCATTCTTCAACTGCGAGGCTTGATTATTTGGAAGATTAGTGGATTCAGCTTTAGTATTATTAAGGTAGGTTGATGGTTATACCGGAATCAAGTTTAATTTCCTGTCCGTTATGATATTCCAATTTCATATATACACCGGATATGATTAGAATTTCGAATCAATTAATAATCAAAATTGCATATATAATTAGGAATTTAAATTTCGGTTGCATATATATCATTAGCAATTTAAAGTTCAATTGCATATATTCCAGTTCAAATTCACAGTAAGATTATGATAATCCAATGGCATATTTATACCTGATATAATTAGAAAATTCGAATCGATTGATAATCAAAATTGCATATATAATTAGGAAATTAAATTTCGGTTGCATATATATCATTAGCAATTTAAAGTTCAATTGCAATTATTCCATATTAAATTCCGGTCCGTTAGGATAATTAAATTGCGTATATACCGGATAACTCGTAATTTCAATTCAATCGATATTTAATTTCCTAATTATATATATATATATAATTAGGAAATTAAATTTCGGTTGCATGTATATCATTAGCAATTTAAAGTTCAATTGCAATTATTCCATATTAAATTCCGGTCCGTTAGGATAATTAAATTGCGTATATACCGGTTAACTCGTAATTTCAATTCAATCGATATTAAATTTGCATAACTATCTCCTGGTCAAGACACGCCACCCTTGTCAGTACACATGGAGGTATTCATCATTGCTAATTATGCGGTTTTGTGGGAAAGGTTCTGCCCTTAATGCAGCGATCTTAAACCACACTTCAGTTAATACCTGTTGCACTGCCATTGTCTAGTTAAGTCATTGTTGGAAGGCTACGCTTGTTCCCTTCGTGAATGGTGACCTGGTTTCATCCTATTGGAGGTAAGTGGTCTGATTATTGCGCCTTTATGGTTTCATCCTATTGGAGGTAAGTGGTCTGATTATTGCGCCTTTATGGTTTCATCCTATTGGAGGTAAGTGGTCTGATTATTGCGCCTTTCTGGTTTCATCCTAATGGAGGTAGTGGTCTGATTATTGCGCCTTTATATATCTCGTCAGTTAAAGGAAGTGTTTTCAAATTTTGACATTTGAACCTTGGGGTACAACGTTCTGCTAAGTCACTGGTATAAATCCATAGGACCCTTTTTATGTCATTGCTGTCTTAGGTCTGCGTTTTCTTTTAAAGGTCATTTTTATCAATACCTAATGCCTTTTTATATGTGATGGTAGTTGCACATTTTCAACGTGAAGCTAATGACTATTGAAGTAGTAACATGAGATTAATGTTGGTATGCATTTAATATTTTAATTTGGTATATCACCTTGGGAGGAATGTCATTTTAAATAGTGGTCATCTCAATTAAATACCATTACCTAATGCCTTCAATATGTGATGGTACAGGTACATTTCCAATAGAAATCCTTTGGTTATTAAGTAGCTATTAAGAGATTAATATGGGTATGAATTGCTTTTTAACTTGTAAGCCTTATTTATGTGAGGGTATTGTATCCCTTCATACATGATGTTACTTGTACATAGATATATATTAATTTGATATAAACATTAAGGTGATGTAAATTACCGTGACATTGAAAATTTGCGATAAATTAATTGGGATGTTACCCTTGTACTTTTAAGGTGGATATTTAGATGTGGTAATTGACTATCTTTATATGGGGATCCTTATAAAACACCGTTTAAATGATGTCATATGAATTATGGTAATTGTTGTATCGTGTCTTTTGACAGGATGATTATTGGTATGTTTAATATGATGATAATTTCTAAATTTTAGAGAAGGAAATATTGTTTATAGAATCGCAATTGTAGTGTGTTGCTGAAATGGTTAAAGCGGTGTTTCCTACCTTACAAACTAGATGGCAAGATTAGAGATGAAGCTTATGACCTTTTTATTTCGTTGTTGTCGTCATCGTTCTCTCATTTACGTTACATTCTTTGTGAGTTCAATGGGATCACACGGTATGTTATTGGCCGGTGGGATGTGAACACCTCCCATGTTCCCTCGGAACCAATTAGCCGATACGAGACCTTAAGTGGTTAGGGCGATGGGAACCTGGGCTTGGGCGTTACTTATGTGTCTTGGAGTTCCTAACCTTGCGAGGTAGGACGTGCGGGTAGTTAGTCGTATTTAGCGGTCAGTTTACCTTGTCGTTAAAATGTAGCGTTGCGCACCCATGCCTATACTCTCAGTTGTTCTGAGATACTGCATTAAGTATGTTTTTGTTTTCTTGCAATGAACACCGTGGTGGCGTCTTGTTGGATGTCAAGGGACGACATAGAGTCAAGTACGTTTTTACTTCTAGCGGCACTTTAAAGTAGCGACTAAAAAAAATATTGCACTTGTATACTAATGGATGTAAATGCTTGGTAGTTCCGTTACATATATTGCACTTGTATACTAATGGATGTCGTAACGAGGCGGTTCGTTACATCATGATAAATAAGGTGAAGAAATTCATGGTACACAAAACTCTTCTAAGAAACCTAATCATTTCCAAAATATTATCAGAGATTGGACTCTTCACTGATCGACCTTACTATGGTGTAGAGGCTCTCACTAAAAACCCTTAGGGTATGGTGTATAGTGGTATTAGTACCATCCTCACTCCTAGTGATTGTAATCACATTCAACAGTGTCACCCGTTCTACAAGGATCTTACCACCACCCTTACCTTTAGTGCACATACTCACTCGCAATAGTAGCATGTCAAGATCCAAAAAATTAATGTAGGTAGCCAAGAAAATATGAGAATTGGTACTCCATGAATGGGAAATACACCCCTAGTCTCTTAGTCCACTAAGAACATGTTAGAGAAACCAATAATATTTTGTACAAAGTACATAATTTAGTTTCATAGTTTTCTTACACCAGTAGTAAAACCTCAAACTCCCATCTTATTGAAGAAACCAATCTGGTCTATGAATCTATTGTGCATTCAGGTGATTGTTCCTGCTGGTGAAATGGCTATCCCTAAGCTATAACAAATCCCTTTCCCTTGACTAGAGACAAAGAGATCTAGAACTACTATTGACTCACTTTGCAGCTATTACTCAATACGGAGGGCAGGCTTAGCTTGATTTATGCCTACCATTTACTATTTTTACACTAGTGGAGAAACTCTTATAAGCAGTGATCTACAACCATTATCACACTGATAACATGGTATACAGCCGACTTGCTAATTATCCCACTCGTTATAGCCCAGCTATTCGTAGAGCTAGCTTTATAAGCGGCAAGTGCCATCAACAGACATGGAAAAAGAGCAAGCCAAGACTTTCACAAGAAAGCTGGACTTGGTGGGTAAAACCTCCCTTGGGTACGAATAGAGTTGGTGAATTTGGTTATAAATAAATATAATGTATGCCTTTTTTAATGGAACAAGGCAAGGTCCATATGATAGAAGTAGTAATGATTGAGTTTGTATTTATCTGGGAATGATACAATCAATATGAAGGTAGGCCTTGGATCTGGATCTAATAATCTCATTGAACTTATAGTTTTAAGGATTACTTTAAAATGTGAAGGAGAAAAAAGAAAATTAGTTCCAAGTATATGAAAATTTTAGTTTGTTGATAAAAGGGATAAATGGTACATGATAGCCTATAAATATTCATCTAAGTCCTCTACCCTAACAAATAATATTAACAGGAAACCTATTTGAGTCAATTTTATTTACCTAAATGTACACATGATAAGATTAGGTCCGAGAATACCATGGAACCTTCCCTGGAGGCCCCTGATACCCCATATTGTTCTACATGCAAAGATTCATCATGTCACCAATCTATGCAATGCTACGAATATTGCCCGTAACTATTGTGTTATGAAGTCATATCACCACAACCATAAATCATCCTCCTCTTTTCTCTTATTAAAATGCACAGTGGAGTTAGAAGCAACTCTGAAATAAAGTCACTATTTTGTTTAACTTTATTATTATAAATCCTACTATCCTGCTGTTAGGATGGATGGTGGGGTTAGAAAGAACTATAATATTATTATCAGTGTGTCTATTCATAATCAGTTTGGAATTTTTTTTGTTTTTTATTAGCCTTAAATAATTGTACCAATATATTAATCGTTGAGGTGTATATATCGATCACAGTAGTAAAATCCATGACATTATTAAAATATTTCCTTATTGTGCAAATCATTTAGATGTATATAGTGACAGGAGTTGGGGAGATTCATTAAATTAGTTTTAATATGTGGGTATTTTCCTTATTTATTTATTTTCATTGGTAAGCCTTGAGATCATATTTCGTTTATCAAATCAATTATAAAATATCAAAATGTCATTTTTAATATGTTCTATGTATTTTGGTTTTAGTGGTTATTGAGTTGTTTTTTTTGTTATATATATATTTTTTTGTTTTTTTGGAAAACATCAGACACCTTAACATAGTTGGATTTGATATGTTCTCAAAAGTCTCGAACTAAGGAATTTCACTTACAAGATGCCTTATAATAGGACCAACTGATCAAGACTTAGGAGACAAGTAATTGAGTAGTATTATCAATTTTTTAGATTAACCATGGTTCTGCATGTGGCGCTTCTTTCTTTGATCATGTCGCGCTTATGAAGATATCCATTCTAGACTTATTTGTCATCAATTTACATGTCATTGTAAGTTTCACATCCAATGGACCGAATAACCTGCTGAGATTCAGGCCAATTTTCCAAGAATTAACAACTCTTCACGCAACTCTTGCGTTACAATTCTTCTCAGAAGTTTTTCCACCGGCCACAGCTAAAGCAGTGCATTGCACTGAATTTGTTTATTGCATGTAAGAACCAACCCAGTGCTTTATGGTCAATGTTTCTCTTTTTTACTACTCTAAGATTGCTTAGCTTTGCATTCCAGATAAGAGAAGTCTTTGTTTTCATGTCACCAATTTGAGCCTCGAAGTGCTTAATTTTTCTCAAGGAGATTTGGGATTGTGATGTCGGGCTTGCAGTAATTGCTTGGATATCATACAGTAATAGTTAATTGTCTATTAGGATGTTGAATAATGCACTATTTATGAAGTTCATAGAATTATTTAATGATACAACAATTTTTGTCTTTGTAGTTGTCCATGTAGAAATAAGACTGGTGGCTCTGGCTACATTCAAGGGCAGAGGACTATTTGGAATGATGACTTTTCTGTTTCCACCTTGTCATTCTATTTGATGTTTTTTTTAATTTTTGTAATATAAATTCATTTTTGCAAAATAAATAAAAATAATTTTGAAAATGGAGTTCTATTATATGAAAAATTCACAAATTTTCTTTATAAATAATTGTTATCCAAAATTTTCATGTTTTTCAAAAATTACAAAAAGTAATAGTGTCCTTAAGTTTGTTATTGGATTAAATTGTACCGAAACAGGTATAGATCAAGGATCCCCCTTTTTGCTTCGTAGATCTTTTCAATTGTTCTATAAAGAATGGGAAATTTAATGGATTAAATTGTACCGAAACGGGTATAGATCAAGGATCCTCCTTTTTGCTTCGCAGATATTTTCAATTGTTCTGATAAAGAATGGGAAATTTACTGGATTAAATTGTACCAAAACTGGTATAGATCAAGGATCGTCCTTTTTGCTTCGCAGATCTTTTTAATTGTTCTGATAAAGAATGAGAAATTTACTTATTGTTGATGCCAAATTTTTATTTTAAATCTTCACAACATTTCAAGCTGGTTGTTTTTGGAATATCTGGATAAAAACAAGACTTGTATAATACTTCTTGGAATTTGAAATTTCAAAAAAGTGGATGGCAATTGCTGTAAAATATTTGAACATTTTATTTTTTAACAACATACTTAGTTATTAACCCAACCTCTTGAAGTTATCTATATCTTTTCTCCCTTCCCTTAAAAAAAATTGAAAAAGCAACATCTTGAAAAAATTGGAAAATAATTGTTATTAGTTTTAGTGTAAATTATATACTGCATATTTTTTTTATATGTAAAACATTCTGAATATAATATTTTTGTATTCCCTTTTTGAGTTATTGTGTTTCTACAACCTGTTACTCTGTTTTTGATTAATTTATTCTAGGTTTGAGATAGCTTCATTACTCTTCCACTATTTAAATGGTGTTACATCTTACATCACAAAGATAATTGAAAATATTGATTTAAAATATGGTAATTAGGGTGTGAAGGTTTCCATAGTTACTACTATTTGACTAGTAAAGTTTATGGATTTGAACTGGCTGTTTTTGGAATATCTAGATAAAAACTAGACTTGTATAATACTTCTTGGAATTTGAAATTTCAAAAAAGTGCATGACAATTGCTGTAAAATATTTGAACATTTTATTTTTTTAACAACATGCTTAGTTATTAACCCAACCTCTTGAAGTTATCTATAGCTTTTCTCCCTTCCCTTAAAAAAAATTGGAAAAGCAACATCTTGAAAAAATTCGAAAATAACTATTATTAGTTTTAGTGTAAATTATATACTGCATATTTTTTTTATATGTAAAACATTTTGAATAATCTTTTAGGATTCTCTTTTTGAGTTATTGTGTTGTTTGTGATTAATTTATTCCAGGGGGCTTGAAATAGCTTCATTACTCTTAAGAGGAAACACATATTCTTAACCATTAGGCCCACTATATAATATACTTATAATAATATATAATATATAATATACTACTTATAATAATATATAATATACATAAAAATAAAAATAAAGTATAACATACTAGTAATATAACATACGAGTAATATATTAATATCACTAAAAAATTCAAAATAGGTAATGTGTAATATAGTTATAATAATATATAATAAACCTAATTTGTAAATTAAACCTACTAAGGAAGAAGGTTACTCGGTAGCATCTACCTGTTCACTAGCTATTATTCTGACTTGTCAATCACTATCGTATAGTTAAATTCTGACTTGTCAATCACTATTGTATAGTTAAAGTCAAAGTCAAAGTCAAAGTCTTTTTTGTTTTCTTTAATTTTTCAATGAAACCAAGGCATGCAAAGTGATATTCTTATTGTGTGTATTAATGTGTTTTATAAACATATTTGTTTTTATAATTTGTCTAATTATGTATGCGATTTGGATTTGATATAAGTTTTTAGTACATTTTAGTCTAAGGGATCAATTCAATCATTTGTCAATAATATTGGTAGGCATTTGGTTAGTTCCATACTAGCAGGTGTCTTGTTTAAATATTATTGGATGAGATGCATTAGTCTATGTTGAAACAAGAACAGCAGTTGCTCACTCATTCCAGATATCTTTTTGTCGGCATAAAACTTAGGGTTACTCATGATAGCCCCCCATTTTCTGCACACAGCTTTCAAGTCTTCATGTGATGTGTACGGGACTCTTAGCAAGCACTTTCGAATGAGATCATATGGAATAACATCCATTAGGACACTCCAAACACATTATTTCCTGATCAAGTTCACCCAAAGATTTACCGAACATTAAGATGACATTAAGCTGTGAACATGAAAGTGAACGAAGCAAGTGGAAAATATGAAGTGGAGTTAAATATATAATCTGTAGACGTTGGGCATGACCAATTGTAACCAAATTTCAAGCCAACCATAAAGGAACTTCGATTTTTCCATTAAGAAACCACATTAAATGGTATTTATCCTCAATTTAAAAATATAGTAATTTCTTAATTCACAACGTTTTTATAAGTTTTGTATTGAATTTGACTAGTCACTTCTTTGACATGGCAATGTTTTATGTCAGATGGGTTATCATCACTCCATCAATAACTTTTCTCTGGAAAATAATATTTTATTTAAAATATTTAAAATTTATTTAAATTACATAAAAATATATTTAAAAATTGTTTAAATAATTTAATAATTAAATAATGGAGTAATTTTTAATATATATTTTTAAATTATTTAAATTACATAAAATGTATTTAAATAATTTAATTATATCATATAGAATTAATTAGTGGAGTAGTTTTTAATAGAATCATAGTACTTCATTCAAAAGTCATACCTTCAAGTCTCTTAATGTTAATTCATTTTCACTTTTCTCACATTCAAAATTATCCAACTTCCATGTTGTGTTTTCTATCTATTACTATTAACTAGAAATTTGAGGATAAGCAAAAATTAACATTGTGAAAGGAGAATTTGAAGATCCCGGTGAAGAGGTCGAGAGATTGTAGATGAGTATAGAGGATAGGCCAGTTAGGAAGACTTCATCCATAGGCTATTGATAGAGGTTGGTTGCTCGAGAGTGAAGTTATATTCTTCCAAAATATTCCCAAAAGGAATTCAAGAGTGGTACTTGAGACTTATTTCTATAGTGTGGTATCTGAGCCTTATTTCAATAGTGGGAAAATTTGGGTAGTTTTACACAATAGGCTTCATAGTCACATGTAGTTATTTAACGAACCATTAGATTTTATAATGGATAGAATCAAATGTGAGAAAAAAAATTTGTTGGAACTCAACTTCCATAAATGGGATTGGATCATAGCACTTGAGTTGCAAAAATCATTTGAGAGAGATAGCAGACTCTGTTTTTTTTTTAACTATGGATGAGGAGACTCGTCATTTGAAGATAAATGAGAGTTGTGTATGATCCCCCCTACCCCACTAATGCAAATGTGGAACTAGAGGTGGGGTCTTAATTAGATGGAAGAGGAACATGATGGAAGAGTCAAATACCTTTTGCTAAATCCAAGTCAGAGTATACTTGTAGATTGGAGGTTATTAAAGTAGTGGCATGTGGCATTACCTAATTGCTAGGTGTTGAAAGGTGCAACCCACCCAAAAATCCCCTTGAACCCCTGAAAAATCCACACATGTTTGACTATCTACACACCAACGAAGAAACATTCTTTTGTGGAAGAAATGACAAATGGTTAGCTTGGTCCTCTGGTGATCTTGGTTGTTGCAATATCCACAAATCGATGAAAGCATATTATTTTTGAATTAAAGTGGTGTGTGGGTATATGGTTAGGGTCGTACCCTAACCAACCTATTTTAGGCTGGAAAAGAGTTAGTTAATTAATGTATAAGGCCATATTATTTGAATAAGGCCCATTAGATAATAATGGATGGTTATTTAATGTAAAATGGTCCTCTTTCTTAAATAAGGCCATTTATGTAGTGGAATGCATGGAGTCTATAGTTTCGATAGCTCAAGGACATATGGAGGTTCAACATTAGGTCACAATAGCGAGGGCCTCAATTCTGGGCCACATGGAGCCCTTTCCCCATTCGAGTAAATCGCAGGTCTGAGGGCCTAAGGCCCTAAATTCCTCCCCCTACAACTTTCTCTCTCTCCCTTCTTCCGACAGCCACATTCCAATCTCAAACTTGAATTTTGTGTTCCATGGGTAGGATCTTTTACGTCTGTCCTTTTCAAGCACCTCGCTCATGTCAACAAGATTTCGGACGTGCGAAATGGATATAGATGATGGGGAAAACATTGATTATGGGATCGAGCTATTCACATCATGAGACTTTTTCATATATGATGAGTTTTAGGGAAGTACTTGAGCCAACACACATATTACAAGTATCCAACACCCCAAAGGAATCAGAGTTAGTGATCTAGTTGGAAAAGTCGAGCAAAATATGAGTAAGATTCCCTCTTTTAATGAAGGAAACCTTCTCGAGAACTTCAAAAATAATACCATTTCTCAATCTTTTCCTTCTTCTAATTCTCTGAATCAGGATGGAAGGTAGAGAGAGAGCTTGAGCTTATATAACAAAGGCCCAGAATCATGCTCGATAGCCCGGTCGAATAAAAAAATCAACTATATGAAATCTAGGGCTAGAAATTATAAATGATTGTAGTTTTAGATGCTAGGTCATCGAATTTACACGATATGCAGAGATAACCCTCATTGGGATATTCTATGAGAAGGTTGTAGGAGATGCTTCGTTAAGGGTCTGGATGGAAAATAATTGGTAGTTGTGGTTAGGTTATATCCCTCAGTTCCACATCATGGCTACGGGATGGATTTATTTCATCTTTCATTCGATGGATGATTGCATAGTGCTTTGGGAAAATAATTGGAATTGGGGACCTTCGATTCTGGTTCTGTGAAATTAGACCATTGATTTTGATCTTGAGTAGGATCTTGTAAACATTATGATGGTTTGGCTCATATTACCGAGACTCCCCATCAGGTTTTGGTCCATAGAAGCATTAGCAACCATCAAGAATAAGCTCAAAGTCTTTATTAGGCTTGAGCCAAACTGAGAATCCAAAGCTGATAGAAGATGAGCTTGGATATAGATCGAGGTTAGTGTGAGAGATGGATTGATTGGCATCTAGACCCGGTTTTCAAAGATAGGGTTTTTCACCAAAATATAGAATATTAGAAGATCATGTTTCAGAGCTATGGATGTCATGGGATAGTGCATATTTAGACTCAATGCTCAAGGATATCCCCATTTTTTTTTTAAATCCTAGGGCCTAGGCAAAAAATAATCTGGAAGACATAGAGTTAGTTAAGATATCTATACTATATAACCCTTTGATCAATCAACAATTTTCTCCTCTGGTCCCTATAGGGTTAGTGGCACCTCAGCTAGATGCAACTCATTATTTAGACCATTCAGGTAAAGAATTCTCCTCTCCCCCCTCCGTCTCTAAATTCTTGGTCAATTCGTGCGATTCTCTCCCCATTTTTCATTTTGTAATTTCTCTTTCCTCCTCTCTTGATTCTCACCCTGCCCCAGAAAATCTCGTGATCCCCAAAGGAAGATTTATTCCTCTCGCTATCTAGATCCCTATCTCTTCTATCCTCGTTGACCCTATTTTTGTAACCCTGTTTTTTACTCACCCTATATTTCTTTGAAATGGGGTCCTCTTTCCTCTTAGCACCCTTTTTCTAGAGGGTCCCTTGGTAATCCATTCCCAATATGCAATTGTGTTTCCATTTCCCCAACAAGAAAACCTACTCCCTTCAATCCAAGTGCAAGTCTAAAATGATAATTCCTTCTCAAGATGGTCTAGCCCCTAACCCTATTCAACTCAATCTTGTTGGTCGAAAATACAACTTACTCAAGGCTCAAGGGAAAGTTGTCATGGAAATTCAAAAGGGGAAAAAAGTACCCATCACCAAGGCCCCTAGAGTTGGGCCAACCCTCAAATGTTCCCCAAAATTATCATTGTATACTTTAATGCGAGAGGGGTAGGGAACCCCAAAAAATGGTTAGCACTCAAAAATATTTTGTAAAATCGGAAGCCTAATGTTATGCTTATTCAAGAAAATAAATGCTCTGGAATTAAAGTCAGGAGTATTCTAGAGTTGTGGTTAAAGAACTGGTCATTTTGTTCCATTGACATTGAAGGAAAGTCATGAGGGATCTTATCCCAATGGGGCCCTATGTGCAAATCGCTTTCGTCAATTTTCAAATTTAAACATTTATGGACCCTATCCTAATAGAATCCCATTATGATAGGATTTGTCTTCTACATGCATGTTCAATGTCCCTTACACTATGGTTGGAGGAGACTTTAACTTTACCATCTCTTGGAGATAAATTTGGGATGAATTTCCTATAATGGACTTGCAAAGAGGATTATTTATCTCTTTTTTGGAAGCCCATCATCTGATAGATATCGAACTAGTGAAGATGGTTCCCACTGGGTGCAATTCATGAAACAAAAAAGACATTGTCTTCAAACGGTTGGATATATTTTCTTATTCCAAAGAATTCTTGTCATCTATTCTTTTAGTAAACTCATCGATGGGTGAAGGAGGGATTTATGACCATAGGATGATAGTCCTCAAGATCAAGTCGGAATCAGACTTGCCCCCTATCCCTTTCAAATTCAACCACATTTGGATGGAAGAATAATATTTTGTTTTTATTTTAAAAAACTATTTGAAACCATTAGGCTACTCTAGAGATCGGTTGATGGTTTTCCAGTTCTCTAAGAATCATGTTAGGGTTAAGAAATCCATTAAAAATTGGCTCAAAAACTACAATGCTCATAAGAAGAGACAATTGTGTGAAAAGGTAGAAAACATTATGGATCTGAATCGAATTTTGGGTGAGGGATCTATGTAAAAAACTCAAATCGGGCTACTCAAGGACTTAGAAGCCACTAAACACTCTCTTTTAGAATTAGAAGAGAAATCTTGGAGGTTAAGGAGTCAAACTCTGTGGTTGACGGTTGTAGACAATAACTCCAAGTATTTCCATCAGTTCACTAACTTATACAAGAGCCTTAACATGATCTAGGAAATTGAAAACAAAGAAGGAGTGATAGTAATATCCTTTGCAAACAAAGAAGAATATGTAGCTCATTATTTTTAGTCCCTTTTCAAAGCACTAGAAGGGTGCCCCATTCAAGAGATATTGTAAGTAGTTACCGAATTTCAACCTATCTTTAAAAAGACATGAAAAAATGTCTATGATTCAGAGTCCAAAGTTTTAATCTTGTCTCTCTTCTATGTGTTGATATTATGGTGTATGTGAGAGGTATTAACCTCCATGTGTAACCCTAACAAGAATATAATATTCCAAGAAGTAAGAAGAAACCCTAAAGAATTGGACATAACCCTAGAAGACAAGTAGACTAAAGAAAATAATTAATATTGAGTCTTTAGCCTCTATAAAGAGAATTCAACGCAACCAGCTAAGAAAGAGAAGCATAAATACATGATGCCAGAACTCGTTTGTACAAACAAAGCTTGCAACTACAAAAATTTAGTAAGTGTGCAAGTTTGGAGAGTAACTGCAGCTGCAACTACTACAACTAGTATTTTCAGTTTTAGGCTTGGACTTTCTCTTGGTTATGGTTTGGAATTTATTCTTAGTATGCTATCTCTAGAGAGTGGTAGACTACCTTGATTGGTTTTTGGATCTAGGGTTTTCTTCCAGAATTATTCGAGCTATGTCAAGGTTAAGGTGCTTGGGGGTGGCTTCAGCCTATGGTTGGGTGACAATATTGCTATATTGTCTATGGTTAAACGAGCACACCTATAATTTCTAACAGGTTATGGGCCCATACTATCTTCAGACAGTCCAACTGCTAGAACATAGATTGGGAGGATTTTTCAAAGTTACAGTTGCAGTTGCAGTCAAAGTTTTTCATGCAGTGACGAAACCCTAACCCTCTTGTTAAAGCACCTTAAGTGAATAGATTGACCTAATTTATGGATATCCGAGTGCACCCTAACCTAGCGTACCTCCTAGTACTCTCATCAAACTAAGACGTCAAGTTTGAGCTTTTGGTCAAAGTCAAAGGTTGACCAAGTCAAAGAAGTCATGACTTACTCTATGAAGTAAGAAAACAAGTTAGAAGGGGATTATAACTTTAGATCATGGAAGAAAAGGATTGACCTCATCCTTTCCAAGAATAAAGTGTTGTATATCATCAAAGGAAAGATCATGGAACCACAGTTTGAAGAGGGAAAAGAGAAGGAACCTCAGAATGTTGCAGTTATGGAGAAGTTCAAGTACAATGACATCAATTCCATGAGTATCATAGTGCACTCTATAAAATACCACTTGATACCGTACATATCTCATCTTGACTCATCTAAGAATATGTATGATGCCCTAACTAATATCTTCTCAGTCAGAAACATTGGACAAGTAATGAGTCTGAAGAATGAGCTTCGTGAAATGAAAATGAATGATGATGAAAGCATACCATCATACTTTGTGAGAATCTCCCAGTTAAGAGATCAACTACAAGCTATTGAAGAAATCATTTCAAGGAACCAGTAAATATAGAACTCAACATACTTCCCAAGACATGGGATGCATTTGCTGTAAGCATGAACACAAGAAAGGAGTATCTCACATTTGAAGAACGTTGGACTTGTTGTGCACAAGAAGAATCAACGATTAGCACAAAAGATAAACCCCAAAAGAAATATGATGATCAAGTATTCACAACAAAATTCAAGAATTTCAAGAATAAGAGGAAGTTTGGCTTAAGGAAGGAAACAAATGAAGCATCAAATGCCGAAGAAAGGGAACCCTCAAAGAAGGACAAGCAGGATAAAACAAACTTATTCTTCTAAGTCAAGGTAACAATATTCTTCAAATTTCTTTTACATACCATGTTTACATAATTTATGTACATATCTTGCATAACTATTTCTTAGAAGATAAGATGTTCAAGGGAAACAATACCTATGGAAGAATAACAAGATAAGGATTTCTATCACGATGACTACAAGAAAAGAAATACACATGAAAAGATGAAGTACGTTGAAAACCTTTGGTAACAATTCTTGTGGAAGCTATTATATAAATAACAACTGCCAGATAAGCCGAAAACATAATCAAACTTGAAGATACCCAGAAGAAGTCAAAATAGAAAGAAGTCAGCAATCAAGAGGAAATTAGAAAAAAAGACTTGTGACACTTTGTAGAAGGAAATAAGGATGTAGACGGAAGCGTGGGCTCTCTTAGATGGAGGGAAATGATTACAAAATTCCAAAAGAAGAGCATGCATTCATGCATGAAGCAAGGATTAGGAGGGAGATAATACTAAATGGTATGATCCATTGAGGATTATGAAGTATCTTTCCATGTTCCAATTGAAAGTAGTAGCCATGATAAGTATCACATGTTCAGTTTGACTCTAGAAGAAGTCTTCTTCGAAAAGAAGCCTTAAAGTATCCTTGGTTGTCCATCTACATCCATGATTCTATGATTAAAGGAATAAGTTGGAATATTCGGGGCATATAGAAGAACCCATGGACCCAAGAGCTAAAGAGAGACATGAGGAAGAACATGAATATTCCAAGAAAGAAAGAAAAGAAAGAACAACCAGTTATTATACCGAGAATCACAAGACTACCAACTTTGTTTGAACCCACTAAGAAGAATTTCCTTGCCATTGTATGGTATGCATTGGAAATGGTATGGTATGCATTGGCTTTGACAATGGCAATGATGTTGTTGTTGTAATACAACATGATGATGTTGTTGTTGTAAATCTATTAAACGTTGGGCCTCTTCCATATTTTGGAATTGATGAGTGAGGTGGTCGTCCCCACAAATATTTCATGGGAACTTCACCTTTTTCTTTTCACCCTTTTCCCCCTCAACTTTCTTATTATATTTTTTGTCATTTCCCCCACTACCCTTCTTGCATTTTCCTTTATTTTTCTCTCTAGGCTACTGAGGGCCTTGTTGAGGGATCCTGAATCCATTTAAATCAACAACAAGAACCAAACTCGCCATCGACACCAAATTATACTTTGCAACATTTAATGGTGGAATGGTTCTCCAGATCTTGTGATCCAGACAATTAATCAATGGGAGTTATGTTTTTTTGTGAAGGTCTCTTCTTCAGTTCAGACGTTCTCTTTTTGTGTTTTCTCTTAGGTGGGATCTATATGAGATAAAATACACTATAAACCAACTAGGTAACAAAGTGGGAACAAGATTAACTACTAGAGAAGAGGTTGAGATGGGGATAACCCTTTCACTCTAGTATGCAGACAATGATTCTCTACCATGGGCCTAGTACTGTTGGCACAGGGGCAGACCCACGGTTCAACGCTTCAACAACGCACCAGCAAAATCCTAACTACCGTCCCTTTCGGTAACACCTACGAAGAAGATGAAGTCTCATGCAAGGTAGAGGCAGGGGGGGTTGTAGGAATCAAGTGTCTACAACCTAACCAGGACACAAATCTATGATTACTACACTTTAACATAGAACTTAGCCATTAATATGCATTAGATCTTGGTTTTCATTCAGATCGCAGGTTAACCTTTATTATAGAGCAGCGCAGGAATAATCAAGATCTAATACTTCTATTCACTTATCACATAGCACTAACTCAGATCTAGAATTCATTCACATTATTAAGCACTAAGCTACAACATCATATGCATTCAACATACATTATATCAACAACACTAAGAAAATAACCACATAAACAACATCAACAACATCGCACAAAGAACATCAACACATGATATACATGGTTCACCCCAGTGTGGGGCTACGTCCACCAACTTCTTCTCTTCTTCTTTATTAGTCTGCAAGCTTCTTACATTCCTATGCTCTTGGGCACAAAGCCACAGAGCCAAGCTTCGCACTAGACATGTGATATCTGCACAATGCACTAGATCCACCTTCCCCAAAACTAGGTCAAGGCACAGAGCCAACTCCTTACTAGCACAAAGCCTCTTACAATTGCTTGCACTTAGCTCTGCAAGTCTTAAAAATGCAATGTCATGAACATACCAAGAGATCACAGATGATGAAGTGTTCCGCTAGTATACACATTTCCAACATTCCCACATTCCTAAAACTCATACAACATAATTTGCAACTTATCAATAATTAATAAACTCTTCAACCCATGAAAATATGACTATACTCAAATAACTCTAGAGAAACAAGATCTCTTTACTTCACTAATCCCATTCAAATCTCCACGGTTGATGCAAAGAAGACCGTTCTTCCAAAACCTTCCCCACCATCCTCACCATCACTGTTAACTTCAATTCAGTGCCCTGTTGATGGCTTAAATAGATAAGAGATGTGTTTACTAGGGTTCTCCACCCCACTTACAAAAATCTGGTCACGCCACTGTGTAGCACACGTAAATAGGTAAATAGGTCGCGGAAGAGAAGTTGCATCAGTACAAATGAGTTTTCCACCATATACTTCATCAAATATTGTTGTTGTTCATTCATAGCGTACAACTCCCCGTAAGAAGAAAGCGCCACCAAACTTCTCCATAAATCTACCCTGAAACTAAAATATCTTCCCACCTTCTCCACATTTTCCCACTAGGGTCAAAAAATTATGCACTTCTATCTTTCCTTAACACTATGAAGTTGCCTTCCATGAAAACACCGTGGCATCTTGGACCATGCGGTTGGATCGTAGGAGGAAACATTTCCCACCTGTCTTCCTCCACGCTATATGAATAATGAATTTACCTTCCATGAAAACACTGTGGCATCCTAGACCGTGCGGTTGGATAATAGGAGGCCTAATTTCCCACTTGTATTTCTCTATGCTATAAGCTCCTGCAATAACTAGAGGATTGCTATGCTCATTGTTCCCACCAGCGACATAGACAATTCTGGTGGAAGAAGAGACACAACATGAAAAGAAGGATCGAGTTGTAGGCATGTCAACTCTGTGGCTTCATCTGGCAGACTCAAAGTCATAAATGTATACACTCATTGTCAAAGTCATGATGAACTAATAGAATCTTCCTATGAGAACCAACTTTCAGTTCACAACAACACACCGAGAAACTACTGTTATTGCAACAAAGAGGGGAGGTAGCCTTTCCAAGGTTCCCTTCACAGGGTCATGAACCTTTATTACAAAAGAGAAATCAACCCTCAGATCTCTTTGAATCAAGCACAACATTGCTTGCTCATTCCATATATCTTTCTGTCCGCATAGAACTTAGGGCTACTCACGATAACTTCCCATTTTCTGCACACAACATTCAAGTCTTCATGTGATGCGTAAGGAACTCTTAGCAAGAACTCTTGAATGATATCGTTTGGAATAAACTCCATTAGAGAACTTCAAACACACCTATTTCCTAATCAAGTTCACCCAAAGATTTACCGGACATTAAGCTGTGAACATGAAAGTGAACGAAGAAGTGCAAAATATGAAGTGGACTTAAATATATAATATGTAGGCATTGGGCATGACCAGTGGTAACCTAATTTCAAGACGACCAGAAAGGAACTTCAATTTTTCCATTAAGAAACCACATTAAATGTTATTTATCCTCAATTTGAAAATATATTAATTTCTTAATTCACAACATTTTTATAAGTTTTGTGTTTTGTATTGAATTTGACTAGTCACTGCTTTGACATGGCAATGTTTTATGTCAAATGGGTTATCAAATAATAATAACTTCACTTTGGAAAATAATATTTTATTTAAATTATTCAAAATTTATTTAAATTACATAAAATTATATTTAAAAATTATTTAAATAATTTAATAATTAATTAGTGGAGTAATTTTTAATATATATTTTTA
The DNA here is from genome assembly GCA_010110895.2 of Picea sitchensis. Taxonomy (NCBI): domain Eukaryota; kingdom Viridiplantae; phylum Streptophyta; class Pinopsida; order Pinales; family Pinaceae; genus Picea; species Picea sitchensis. The sequence goes on from SNQJ01S0005748.1 coordinate 103,960, forward strand.
AATTAT
>SNQJ01S0005749.1:9525-28796 GCA_010110895.2 Picea sitchensis
CCCACTTAAATGTTCAAGTACAAGATGATTCAAAATGAAAATGTCTCCTTGGTATATATAGGAGACTATGAGGTATAATTACAACTAATGGCCTAAATCCAACATAAATAAAATAACATTACTAATATAATATGCCCCAATTAATGGGTAATGAGCCAATATTAGGGCTTAACATCTGAAGACCCAGAAAGAAGGATACTTCTTCACGTAGTGACATTTCAAATTCATTCTGCATATCCTTTTCAAAGTTTTGGATTAACCTGACATCAGTACTTCCAAAAATAATATCATAAACATAAAATTCAATTAATAAAATACTATATTGAGTTACCTTGATGTAGAGGTTGTTGTCTGCACTTCTTTTCCTGAACCTTGCCTATTGTAGATATTTATCCAGTCTATAGTACCATGCTCTAGGAGCCTATTTTAGAGCATACAAGGCCTTCTTCAATTTACACACATAATCTACGTTCTCTGACAACTGAAATCCTTCTAGTTGTTCAATGTAGACTTCTTCTTCAAGTTCCCCATTCAGAAAATTTGATTTCACGTCCATCTAATACACTTTAATATCCTTGGAGCATGCATAAGCTAAAAGCAACCGGATTGCTTCCATTATGGAAACTAGGGAAAATGTCTCTTCAAAGTTCATTCCTTCAACATGTGCGTATCCTTTACATACCAATCTAGGTTTGTTCCTTGTAACATCTCCATTTTCATTCAATTTATTTCTGAAAACCCACTTTATGCCAATCACATTCTTATTATTTGGTCTTGGAACCAATTCCCAAGTTTCATTCTTCTCTATTTGATGAAATTATTCATCCATGGCCTTATTCCATAATTCATCCTTGATGGCCTCTTCAAAACTATTTGGTTCAATCGTAGATAAGAGTGATAGGTGCATTTGTTTTGGTGAATAGATTCTTCTTCTAGTCTCAACTCCTACATCTTTGTTTCTGATAATCTGATCTGAAGGATGATTCTTCTATACTCATTTACTAGGTGTCTTTGGAGGCACTTGTTGAACTTGTTCTTCTACTTCTGTTTGATCCTCTTCATCTTCCCCTTCTACTTCTTATTCATCTTTTGCTTCTTCTTCATAAAGTTGTTCCATTGATTCATTTTCTTGTTCCTTTAATTCTCATCCACCTGTTTCATCAATTGTTGCATTGATGCTTTCCACAACTTTGTTCATCCTCATACTGTAACACTTGTATTCTTTCCTTTTTTCTGGAGTAACCAACAAGTACTCCTTTTTCCACATTAAAGTCAAATTTTCCCATTTTGCCATCTTCTCATTTGATGTAGCATTTGCTTCCAAATACTCTGAAGTTCTTCACATTTGCTAGTCTTCCTTTCCATAGCTCGTAGGGAGTTTTTTTAGTGTTGTTTTTTAGCATTACTCTGTTTTGAATGTGAACTATTTTATGCACTGCATGTGTCCAAAAAATATCTGTCAATTTGGAATCCATTAGCATTGTTCGAGCCATTTCCTATACGGTCTTGTTCCTTCTTTCAACAACTCCATTCTGTTGAGGTGTCCTAGCAATGGAGAATTTCCTTTTTATTCCATGCATGTTGCAGTAGTCCACAAATTCCTTTGAAGTGAAATCTCCTCCATTATCAGATCTCAAACATTTGATTTTTGAATCCATTTCAGTTTCAACCATTTCCTTGTAGACCTTGAAGTTTTCAAAAACTTTTGATTTATTCCTAAGAAAGCAAACTGCATTCGTTCTTGTATAATCATCAACTAATAACATAAAGTATTTCTCACCTTTTAAACCCTTTGTTGTAGTTGGTCCAACTAGATCAGTATGCACAATTTCTAGTTGTCTTTTTGTTGAATATTCCTTTGATTTTAACTCGGTCTTTGTTTTCTTTCCTTGTTGACAATGCTTGCATAAAGTGTAGGTTGGTTTCGTGATCTGGGGAATTTCTCTAACTGATTCCTTTTTGTTGAATTTGAAAAAGTTATCAAAGTGTATGTGACCCATTCTTCTGTTCCATAGCCAACCTTCATCTTCATTTCCTAGAAAACACGTTTCATTTCCAATTTCACTTAATACATATATGTTCCTTGAAGTTCTTGCAGCTATTGCAATAAATTTTCTTGAACCTTATTTTCTTATCTCACACTTCTGTGAATCAAAATTAATTTTATGACCTTGGTCACACATTTGACTCACACTTAGATAATTATGTTTCATATCTTATACTAGTAGAAATTTTTCTTCCTTGGTATTCTTGTTTCCAATTTTGACTATGCCTTTTCCAATGATTTTAGCTAAATCATCATTTACGAAGGGGACTGATCCATCTCTTTCCTTTCTTAATGTAAGAAACTTGTATTTATCACTTGTCATGTGTTTTGAACAGCCACTATCAACATACCAGCCACGTTTCTTCTACTTAGCTTGTAGAGTGAGTGTGCATTCTTCATTGCTATATTGATTATGCTTTCTTATCCATTCTTCTGAGGTTCATGTCTATGATTGTTGTTGTTTTGTTGTGGTTCTCTAGGAGGGACTGTCATTCTACAATCTTTTTCCATGTGTCCAAAGTTGTTGCACTTGTATCATTCCACTTCAGTGCTCAATGATTCAAACATGTTGTAGCTTCTTCTCTGTGTTTCACTAGGCCTTCTTGGATAGACATTTTGTGTATGACTTTCAAAGGTGTTTATGTTCCTGCTATTAGCTCTGCAATTTACAGCTTTATGTCCAAAATTATTGCATGCATAACATAAAACAAAAAAGATAGTTTGATACCTGGGAGTTGAAGATATTTTAAAAGGAGTTACTCTTTCGAATCCTTCTTCTTCCTGAGGCCTATTTGTTTCTTTCAGTCGTTGATTCTGAATTATGAATCTTCTTGGTGGAGGAGTGTCTCTGTAATCTTCCTTGTAGACCTTCCTATCCCCTTTGATTATTTCTGCATAGCTTTTTGGATATGTTTCTTGTTTTTTTGCTTTGGAGCTTGATCCATTTTCTGTTTGATTGTATCCAATTCTGGACTTGTCATGATAATACGTTTGACTTTTGATAATGTCATCCAGAACTTTTGGGTTGTTCTGCATATTTTTCTTTTGAATATCCTTTCTCAATGTAACAATCTATGCTTCCAAATTTCCAATGATCACCTCTCTTTCTTATAACTTTTCTTTGAGTGATTCTTCAATTCTTTTATCTTCTTATATTTGTTATAACCCTAAATTGCACCATACATGAACACTTGGCATCATGCCCTCTTTCTTGCTATTTTTGCCAAGCCATCACTGAGTAGCTCTTCTTAAAAACACTATTTTTGAAGATGTACATGCCCTGAACCACTAATTCCCGCATACACATGCTTTCTACACCACTACAACTCACGTACATACACCAACTATGCCATTACAACCTGCGTATACCCACAAATGTTGCAAAAATTAAAAAGTTGCAAGGATTTTGTTGATATTACTAGCTATTGGGTAGTTTCCCAACTGTTTCATCGCCTATAGCCCATAACCCAACCGAATAACCATCCATTTGTCATATAAAATGAGGTTTTGGGGTCTGATTCCTAAGCCAAGCATAAGAATAGTGAAACTCTACCCGTTTCACATCCCCTCCTTGCCCCAAGAATTTGCAGCTACCTTGTGAGATTTCCATCAGAATTTCCGATTCTTGTATTTTTCCTCCATCATAAGCCTATGCCATTTCCCTAGAAGAAGTGTGAGAGGAGAAAGATACGTGGAAGTGCAGTTGGAGCTTGGTGAAGAGGAGCCCAAACCAGGTTTGAGGAGCAGTCGTCGATCTCATTGTAAGTAAACTTTGTGATTCTAATAAATGGAATACTTTTTTTGTCTCGCAATATGATGTGTTCAATCTTTATGTTTGATTTATGATTTATACTGACATATAACCCACTAATTCATATATGATATGCATGTTTGTAGTTCCTTGTTTGTATGTTTTTGAATGCAGGTCATCCTTGGGAGGAGACTTGTAGTCGAGGAGAAACTGGACGTGGAGTTAAAGGTAGAGTTACCGGATCTTTTTACTTTGTATTTATTTTATGAATGTGGGGTATATTCGGGTTAGTCTAAAGAGTAGGATACTTTTAGAAGATTATATATGCCTACATATTGAACCCTAGTGTAGTCCATGGGGGTATTTTCCTACTATAGCATAACTGGCGACCATGCTAGGGAAACCTCTAGGTTTTTAGGGGATATTTTTGGGTGTTTTAATTGGTTTGATTACCTTTTTGAGTTTTATGTAAGTTGTTGAGTCTTTAAGGGATTCTGGTTTTCCATACCTGTACTTCCTGCCCTGTCAGACTACCTGTTAGTTTTCCTTTTTGAGAAGTTACAAAGGTGTACGTGGCCTGTAGTGGGTCTACATGCGTACATATGCTCCCTACCTTTAGACAGCCTACGTACATACACATACTTCTTAAGTGTCAGTAGCATGCATGTGTCAAGAAAACTTTTCTTCAAGAAGAGGAAGTCAAGCTCTTCCCTGATTGAAGTCATACTTCTCAGGGGTTTCTTGATTGAGTTCTAGTCTTTGTTGTTACAGTCTTTAGCCTAGTTTTGACATCAATTTTCTTATCTTTTAAATATTTCTTGTGTTTTCTTTGAAAGGGTTCTAGATGAGTCTGTGAGTCTTTTCTGATCAGTCTGTTTGGTATCGCCAGTGACTCCCTCCGATCCGCAGTGGACTAGAAGTCAATTCTTTGTCTGGTCTTGTCTTCACTTTTTCCCTTTTTCTTGCTTTAAAGAAAAAGAAAAAGAATTTATTTCAAGTTTCTTGTTTGAATCATTTTAAAATAAATAAAAAAAGATTTCATTTCTTAGTTTGGTTAAGTAGTTAGGTTGATTATATTGCTTGTTAGGAAAAACAGTGTTTTTCTTAAGTTCTTTACTGATTTCTTAGAACATTAAGTAGCTCGTAGTTGAGTGAAATCTTGTTTTTGGTTTTCCATTAAAATATCTTAGAAAAAGTAGTTACGAAAAGTTGGTTAAAGAGTTAAAATTGCAAATATTCATTTGTCAAAAGAAGTAGTTTTTCTTTTAGTTTCATTTAATTCTCTTCTCTTTCATCTCTTAAAAAACACCACTAGTTTCATTTTCGTTTCCTTGACTTAAAACAAGCCACTTAAAATTAACGCTAAAATTAAAATTTACTAGATTTTATGTTTGTAGGGTCCATCAACTAGTCTGGGCTAGAGCCTTGATTTAGGTTGGAGAGGAAACTCTTAAAGGCATTAAAAACAAACATTGGAGTCAGTGCTAGGGAGTGTAAAAATTTCAGTAAAAATGAAATTTATCCAAGACCCCCCTCTAACAAAGGGGCTAAACACGAGGTCGCGTGCGGAAAGCCAGCAGAGATAACCCCTCCAAATCCAAACCAAACGTAGTGGGGAACGCATATAGAGCACTTGTCTTGGGATTCTGTTGGTCACATTTTCCATGGAGCTTTGTGGATCTCGAATCCATTCGAGGTCCTCTGTCATCTTCTAGAAGACTTTCTTTTGATAACCTCGATAGGTTTCAGGCTTGATACCTTTCTCATTGTGGTCCACCCAACTGTCGACTGTACCCACCTAGTACATGTTCGTGAGTTGGCAACCTAGTTGCCTTTATTTTAGGGACTTACATAGGTGATTGCGAGAGTATACTACGGTACCTAGGGCATACATCAGGCCACACTTTGAAAAGTATGCCTGGGGGGTGCTTCTGTGTTAGATTTGCACTTGCAACGGTAATTTTCTCTAGTGTTGGCTGGTGTAATTTTTCTTCCAGCTAGTTAGTGGTTTTCTTACTTTATCTCATAGAAAATTTTCTAGTGCGTGTTGGTTTTCAACGTTAGTAAAATCCTTACTGTGTCATTGATATTCTCACAAAGTGGAAGATAAAGAGATATATTGGTCACGAAGGATTTTGGTCCTATCACCGGTTGCATTGGAGCCACCACCACCACCGTTACGATGAAGACTTGACCAACAAGGGTCATTTAAGGCGATTGAGCCACAAAAAATTGTGCCCAAGCCATCCCCTAGATGATAACACTCAAATCCGGAGGAGCCTACTGTTTCTGACCTTGGAGCAGAAGTTCTTGAACCAGCCAATTCTCTGATCACTGACTTGTTAGTGCCTGTTGTGGTACAGGTTGTCCCCTCAAGGGTAACTCACCACGAGCGTCAAATATTCTTGCAAGCAGCAATGGAAAAAAATGTTGCTACTTCATCTAGGAGTCCTCATACTCCCTCAATGGCTGCCACCACAGGGGGAATTCCACCTCCTAACCCACCTTCGTTGGCCCGAACCACAATGGTCTTGACCACCTCTACTTTGGGTAGTGGTTTGATTCCGTCTATGGTGGCGATCACTGCTCCATTCACACAGAGTGTGACGACCCCTCCATTTTCATACGGGATGCTCGAATTTGATATGAACTCCATCCTATCCTACTCCACCCTACATACCATGGGTCTGGGGGAAGGGATCTCAAACGCTCCTCTGAAAGGGTCCATGGGGGACACCTCATCCTCCTATAACACTTTCCTTTACGGCGGGGGTCATATACCTTCGTCCTCTAACTCGCTCAGCAGTGCTTCCCAGCAACCCGTCGGGCCAAACATGAACTACAACTTGTTCAAAGCAGGTAGTCAAGGACCTCCTTACTACATCATGCTAGTGGGTTCAATGGCATTCTCTTTGTTCGACGTGTTTAGAAATAACACTTTCTCATCAGTTGTCATCTCAGTCAGGGGAAACCCTGGTTTTGGACCACAAAATCCAGTGCAGGGTACTATTCCTACACAGGGGGCACACACAGGCAATTTTTCCTCACAAGGACTCTGGAATCTGTGGTAGGGATCAATTCCCTCGTTAGGAATGTCGACCAGGGGAAACCCCTTCCATGGCCAATGGAACCCCAAGAAAGGCTCAATACCAATGCCCGTCGGATCGGCAGGAGGCAACCCTTTCTAGAATCTTTGGAACACAACATAGGGAGCAATCCTCGCCCAACCCTCAACATCCAATTACAGGAGTCAACCGATAAGTTCCCAACAAATGCAGTATTTGTTCGCTAGCCAAGGCCATGGTATTTACCAAAACCCTAGTCAATAGCCTCATTTTTACTGGCAACCTGGTGCCAGTCAAACTCCAGGATCCTTTTTCCCTGTACATAGTCAACAGCCTAAGATACCTTTTCTGGCACCATTTCATTTTCTATACTTATCAAGATTGTTAAATGCCCAAATCTGTCACGATCCGCGTTGGCCTCCTATGTCAACGAATTTTCCCTCGGACATTTCAAAGTTTGAAGGTAAGCCTAACGAAGATCCAAGCAATCATGTGAACACTTTTCACCTATGGTGCTCGTCGAACTCATTGCAAGATGAATCCATACAGTTGTGTTTGTTTCAACGCACTCTTATTGGGAGTGTCGCAAAATGGTACATCGAGATCGACCTCTCAAGATACTCTACTTTTGGCAAGTTGGAAATGGTTTTTCTAAATCATTTCCAAATACCTATGAGATATGATGTTGGCACTGAATTGTTGGCCAACTTTGAGCAAACAAAGGTTGATCATATCTTGGATCATGTATGAGAATGAAAAAAGTACCAGTCTCACCAGCTTTCCTGCTGGAGTGGTTCCTTAAGTCTTTGGTACCCGATTTATCCAAGGACGTTGCAACGTCGGGAATGTTTCCTGAGGAAGAGGCGATAATAAGAGATCAACAACTAGAAATGATATACTCTCAGTCTAGTTTACTTTATGAAGTTTTTCCAGATGCGCCACAGTCCATTCTTGACAAGGCTAGGTAGAAGTCTGGACCACATTTTGATGGTATAGTTGGTTCAACACAAGAAAAGCCCATTGATCAGCTATCAAATAAATTGCAACAATTGTCAATACAACATACAGTGGCTAGCCAAACGTCTAGTTTGGATGCTCTCCCTACTCAAACCTCAGATGTACACAGCGTGCATTCAATGAACCCGAAGGCTAAACAGCAGTCTGATGGAAAGAAAAAACAAAGAAACAAGAAGGGTAAGGGGGTAAGAAACCCACCAAAAATAATGGCAGGGGAAACATAGAGAAAATAAAGTCGAAGAAACCGTGTAACCTTTTCATGGAGGACCATTCGACTCACCTGTGCCCTCGGCTTGCAGAGGCCCAAAAGTTATTGGCATAACAACAACCTATTGTATTAACGAACCCATTTCCTCATGGGAAAAATTTAACTCAAGCCTCTTCGAGCGCGGATGGGGGCAGTCAGGGACCCCCTTCATCGTCTATTAATCCCTCGACCTCGAATGTTTATATGTTGAAAGGTGATGCCTACGTAGCAACTAGGGCATATGATTACAGAATGCCAAACACTATTGAAAAGGGTAAAGAAGCTGAAAACCTGTCAATTCCTCTTCAGATTGAGAAGACGATGGGAGAAACAATGACACACATACCAAAAGGGGTGTTCAAGAAATCTTTGCATAATATGAACGCGAGGGCCACCCAGAACTACTATGTGGTGGAGGATTTATCACAAACCTCTTGCGCGATGTCCACTTTGGAGGTCCACCAGAGCTTCCCTTCACAGAGAAAGGCCCTGTTAGCTGCCTTAGGATCTATTGAGACTTGTAATCCGGGAACGTTCATGCTTGATAAGACCAACTTAAAACATCATCTCCCCTACCACGTGTCATTTCAGATAGTAGTGGCCTACACCACGAAAACTTTTACCCGGAATATTTTTCGCACGATGGTTGATGAGGGTGCCTCGACATGCGTGATTTCATTGGCATGTTAGAAGGCCATAGGCCAACCCATTTTGTCTCTATCACCTACTCTACATACCTCTTTCGACAATCGTTCATTCAAACCACATGGAATCATTCTTTATTTCACAATGAACCTAGGAGGAAAGACCGTGTGCATCAAAGTTGAAGTGGTCAATGCACCTCTCGACTACAACCTCTTGTTAGGAAGGATTTGGACCTATGTTATGCATGCAGTGGTTGCCACAGTTTTTTGGGTCTTGTTGATTCCACACAAAGGTTGGATCATGTCCATTGATAAGTTTTCCTTCTCCCATCCTAACCCTTCATCGGGGGCATCCACGATCTCGATGATTGATAATCCATAGCCCGACGTCGTCAATGTAGGGGTTGGTTTCTTCCCACCTTTGATGGGTACTTTCAATTATCCGCCTCCTTCTAGTGATGTCAAGTACATATCGGTTGTCCTTGACCAGCCTAAGGCTGAAATCTTCCAAGTGTCGTCGTTCTGCACGACTTACTTTAACGATCTATGGATTCTTCCTTCCCCATCGGCCATGATGGAAGGGACAAGGAATCATGGCATGGAAATTCCCTTGTCCATGGAATAAGTTGCGTACTCTATAGTCCAACAAGCTTCCCCTGACCCCGATCTGACTCCCGCACAAGAGTTAGATATAGTTCTTGATCCTATTTGGTCTCAATATTCCCTCGCCACTACCGATTATTTAGACTTGGTCTTACCCTTTGACAAGGAAATTATTGAGGCATTGACTGGTCTAGACAGACCCTAGGATGATCTCCATCACAGATCTTATTTTCTCCTAGAATTAAGAAGAATACAGGCAGGAGAATTTGTGTTGACTATGACTGGAGATAGGTCTTGTCCTATTAATCCTCTGGCTACACACAATTTATGCCCAGGGTAATATGGAAACCATCGCTAAAACGATACCTATTGATATCTCCAAAACCCCTGGCATCATGGAGAATGTCTTCGTCGGAGCAAACTTCTTCCCTAAGGAGATTCGGATCTATATAGATTTATTTAAATAATTATGCGACGTTTTTCCTGGTATTACGAGGAAATGTGAGGCATAGATCCAAGAATCGATGAACATGAAATAACGAAGTATCATGACAAAAGCTTCATCCAGTTAATCCTCAAAAAGAAACAACTATTAAGGCTGAAGTAGAGAAACTGCTCAAAGTCAGTTTCATCTACCTCGTTTAGTTGACTCAATGGGTGTCAAATCACATTCCAGTCAACAAAAAGAATGGAACGATTAGCATATGTATGGACTTCTGTGATTTGAATAAGGCCTGTCCCAAGGATAATGTACTCACCCCATTCATTGACCATATTCTTGATGAGTGCATAGGCTGTGAGGTATTTTATTTCATGGATGGTTTTTTGGGATACAATTAGATACAGATTAAGCCCGAAGACCAACATAAAACAACTTTTATTTTTCCACGGGGAAAATTTTCTTATCGAAATATGTCGTTTGGCATGAAGAATGCTAGAGCCACTTTTCAGTAGGCCATGTATTTTTCTTTCGACGACCTAAGACACATAGTCGAGGGTTATCTCGATGATTTAGCATCACGATCTCGTAAGAGAGTTTATCATCTCACACACCTCTGAATAATCTTTGAGCGATGTCACTACTATCAGATTCGCTTGAATCCAAACAAGTGCAGTTCCTACGTTACGTCGAGTCATCTGCTAGGTTTCATATTTTCAACAGCAGGGATAATGGTCGATCCTCTAAAGGTTGAGGAAATAGTTTAGTTGCCTCCCCTGTGCACGGTCCCTCAGCTTCAGAGTTTATAGGGAAAATCCAACATTCTTCGTCGTTTTATCGCTAACTATGCTGAAATCACTAAAGGGTTTATGCGTTTACTAAAGAAGGATGTCCCTTTCCATTATGACGAAGTCGCTCATCACTCTTTCGAAGCATTGAAACATGCCCTCATGTCTTCCCCTCTCCTCTAGCCTCCCAATTATAATAAATATTTATTTTTGTACTTGTTCGTTGTAGAATCGACCATCGACATGGTCTTGGTTCAAGAAGACAATCTTCTTGAAGAGCATGTAATTTATTATCTGAGTCGAGGCCAGGTTCAAACAGAACTCAAGTACTCCCATATTGAGAAGTTGGCATTGGCAGTAGTGCATGCTTTCCAACGGTTCTGTCATTATATCCTTCTTCACAAGACCACCATCATTGTCATTGTGAATCTATTTTAATACATGTTGACACGACGTGTTATCGAAGGAAAGATTAGTAGATGGATAGTTATCCTCCATGAATTTGACTTGCATTTTGTGTTCGCGAAATCTAAAAAGTCACTGGTCTTTGCAAAACTTATCTCAGAACTTCCAGTCGAATCAGGTGATGTTACACCCGAAGAATCACCGATTAAAGGAGATCTTTTTCTGATTTCATCTTCGAACCCCTCGTATGGAGATATACTAGTCTATCTCTAGACTTTGAAGTACCCCACCTCTTCTTCTCGTGATGAGCGTCGACGTATTCACCATCATGCAAAGAACTATCTCATACTCGATGACACTTTGTATCGTCGAGGTGTAGATTTCATCCTTCGTCGGTGTCTCACTCATGAAGAATAAGAACTCGTTCTTAATGACTGTCACACTGGAGAATGTGGTGGTCATTTTTCTTGGTTGGAAACAACCCAAAATATTCTACGATCAGGTTACTTTTGGCTGACATTGATCAAGGATTGCGTTGAATCTGTCAAGAAATGCCACCCGTGTCAGATCTTCTCTCAGAAGATGAGGGCACATCCCACTCCCATGTTTCTCGTCATTGTTGTCAGCCCCTTCACCAAGTGGGGGATTTATCTTACTACATGCCACCCCCCTTCAACCAGGGGTCATCGTTATATCATTGTAGCAACAGACTTCTTCACAAAGTGGGTCGAAGCTATGTCAACATTTAATAATGATGGAGAGACAACAACTCTCTTTTTGTTTAACCAGATAATAGAAAGGTTTGACATCCTGAAGGAGATTTTCATTGACCATAGCAGCCACTTTAAGAATAAAATTATGTCTGATTTAATGTAAAATATTGGGTTGAGGAAAGAAAAGTCATCACCTTATTACCTACAAGCGAATGGTAGGTGGAAGCTGTGAATAATTCCCTCAAGACTATTCTGCAGCGAACGATCAATTCTGCCAAGTCAGATTGGCATTTGATGTTCTACTTGGCGTTATGGGCCCACCAAATGTCTGTAAAGACTGCAACTACTTTCTCACCTTTTCAACTCATTTACGGGCTAGAAGCAATATTTCCTATAGAGTGCCAGATCCCATATCTAAATTTGGTAGTACAGTTATTGCCAGACACTTCATCGTTTGAGGAACGCTTATTATATCTCGAGCAACTCAATGAGAAATGTCATGGCTAACTAGTCTCACAAGCAATGAGTCAAGTGTCAGTATGATCGATCCATTCGTCCTTGTATTTTCTCTGAAGGTGAACTTGTCCTGGTCTATGACCAAGATAAGGATCCCCTGGGAGCAGGAAAGTCCAAACCCATGTGTTTCAAACCTTTCATTATGAAGGAGGTATTAAAAAAGGGAGTTGATCATCTGGTTGAATTTGAGGGAATGCTTTAGCAGAGCCTATAAATGGGCTCTACCTCAAGAAGTATTACTCATAGGTGGGTCGCCTTGGGTGACTTCTTGTACATATGTATAGTTTTTATACAGTTGATTTTTGTCTTTTTCTTTTACGGGCGTCGTTTTTTATGTCATTTTTTTTATTGTGGCAGATGTCAAGTGAATCAAAGGTGTTCATTGGGTTCGTGGACGGCTCTAGTCAACACACTCGGAGGCTTTCTTTTACATCTTGGGTGATATTTACGCCTCAAGGCCAGTTGCTATCTTCTGGAGGCATATCTCTAGGTGACGCCACAAACAATTGTTTTGAGTACAATGTAGTAATAGATTTGCTTCATGGCGCCTTGTTGCATGGTATCTCTCACCTCTGGGTCTACTTAGACACATAGTTGGTTGTGTCCCAATTAAATGGGGTTTACCGCGTTTATGATCCTACTTTATACATACGATTCATTAGGGTATGTCTCTCAGAACGATGCTTTGATTACATTATGTATATCCATGTTCCTAGGAGATTGAATCAAATGATAGATACTCTAGTTAATCAAGTATTATACTGGCATATTGCACACACATAAAAAGAAGCATGCACATACACGTGTACATATATTGTAAAAATGTGATCCATAATACATAAAAAGATGTAAATACGCATATATATATATATATATATATATCAAAATTCTCATAGTACATAGGTGGGCATGAGCACCTCAAAAATACATATCCAGTATGTGTCACGGGGCTTATGCCCTCAAAAATATATAAAAAGGAGTTCCCTCAGCATGTAAGTGGTCCATCCTAATCTAAGCACGGGGCCTGTTGGCCCTGCCATAGTGAACCATGGCATTTTCCAAATGCCGGAAGAGTTGGACCCAGGTATCTGGCACCCCAACTACATGAGGTTGCATCGATAGTGGGAGATCCCATATCTCTGCCATAGGGACTGCACGAGTGAGAGCGGTGAGGTTCCACTCCACCCATCTCAAAACTCTCTCAGCCTCTCGAACTAGAGGTCCGCCTGCTACTATTGTTTTTGTTGTTGGTTTGGAGACTGCGGATGGTACTGCCTCTGGTCAAGGATGTCGCCTGGTCCTCGAGAAGTCTATTGGACGCACTAGTCCCACATCTGTACATAAACAGATACATAGTTGTTCGATACTCTGATTCACATAAAAAATGGTATATATAAAATGAAACTAAAAATTAAATAACATTAAAAAAAAACGTACCTATCTCTCCTCGCTCATCTCCAAGAGGTACGAGCATGTATGGGTCCTTGGAAAATTTGATCTCCACATAGGGGTAGTTCTCTATCGCCGGAATCTACCGTTCCCACCAATAAAAAAGGTATCATGTTGGCACAAGGGAAGAACCAGAGTTCAGCTCCAAGAGAACAGCAACAAACCCTAACTACTGGCCCTTTCAGCAACACCTACAAGGCAAATGTAGTCTCACCCAAAGCAGCTATGAGGGGGTTGCAGGACAAATATGTCTACAACCAAGGGGAATATCAAGTGGATCAAATATAAGAACAAAACAACATTTATATATCACTTACCTACTTAAATCTACTCTTCACAACTATCAATCAAATCTAACACATTAATGCAGTAACAATATATCAAAGGACAAAAAACAAAGCATCAATCACACACAACACAAGATGTATGTGGTTCACCCTCTCTCTAGGTCTACGTCCACAGAACTATGCTTTATAATATATTAAGATGAAGAATAGAGTTCTTGTCTGCGCTCTTAGCTAGCAGATCTTATTCTTCTTCTCTCTCTTTCTCCCCCTTCCATGTGCACCCAACTCTAGGTTTGATCTTCACACCCAGCTGAAGATATAAGAATACAGACTGCTCTCATAATACAATACTTCCCTCTCAATAGAAATCTCTCCTTATCACATAATCTTATCTCATCTTGTCTCATCTCATCTAACCCATCACAGGTCCTCTTGACCTTTATTTATACATTACAATAACTCAGCGACAGCCTTAGGCTGATACCTAAGTGTCAAAACCCTAGATACAAAAACCTTAGGTGTCTAAAACCCTAGGTCAACTTGACCCATGTTTTCAGGGCTTCTCCAACCTGTCTTTCCTTCCTTCTCACGCGGTGCTCCAAAGCATCTAATGGTGGATTTTCCCACTTACTGATTTATCCACAATCTGTCTTCCTTGTTGATATGGCATCCTCAATATCCTTGTCCAATGGCTTGCTTTCTCTTACTTTGCTCCATCTTTTATGCTCTTTTTCTCACTTCGACCCAGTAACAGTTACTGTGTCTTCCACGCAGTTCTCATTTCACCTTCTCTTCCTTGATATTTTCTTTATTTCATATCCAAGGGCCAACAAGCCCCCAACATTCACCTGTGACTCATCCCGAGGCACTTCAAATCTGAGCTTCTTGTTTTTCTTCGACTTCGGACTGCACAGGGAAATCTTTACTTTCAGTTATGTTCCTCCCTTCCTTGTGCAGACTATCTTTTCTATTTCTGGTACATAGTTCCAACTGCACCTAGTACCTATACCATTTTCCTCTTACTTTTACTAAGATTAGTGAGGCAGCTGTTTGTCATAGTACAACTTCATTCATCTCCCGTTCACCAACCCTTCCTTCCATTTTCCATTCAAAGTCTTCAACTGCACAGCTCCTCCTTCTGTAATGTAGGCAACCTCATATGGCCCAAGCCAATGCGTTCTGAAATTTACTAGATGCTTCATGAATTTACTATCATATACCAATATTACATCACCTCGATTAAATGCCTTCTTCTTGATGTGTCTGTCATGGTAGGCCATCTCTCTTTCCTTCTGTAATTGTTGATGGAATCCTACAATAAATCTGTCTTCTTCTAGTTCGACCAACTGTGTGAGCCTCTCTTGAACAATGCTAGCATCATCCATACTTGTAAAGGTAGAGATTCTTAGGATTGGTACCAAATATTCCATTGGGACAATGACTTCGAGACCATAAACCAACTTAAAAGCGGTCTGCATTTCTAGCTTCTTGCAAGTGGTTCTATAAGCCCATAGTACTATTGGTACTCTTAAATCTCATTCATCCATGTTCACACTCCAAATCTTCATCAACGTTGTCTCCAAGATCTTGTTGAATTCTTGAATTGTCCCATTCTCTTATGGATGGTATGGCGTTCTCTTCTAATGATGTACTGCAAATTCCTCAGTCAAGGATTCAATGGTCTTATTGATGAAATGTGTGCCTTGATCATTCATAAGGATCTTCGGGCATCCAAACCTGGTTATAATGTCATCAAATAGGAAGCATGCAGTTATAGTTTCACTACAGTCCTTAACTACTCTTTCTTCAGCCCATCTGGTTAAGTACTTTGTCGTAGTGATTATGTACCTTGTGCACTTTCCTAGTGGGTTTATAGGTCCCATGAAATCAATAGCCCATTTGTCAAATGCTTGTAAGGTCAGTTCTAGGGCTAACAAAATTTTGTCTCTTCTGGACAGTTTCCCAACTCTTTGGCATACATCACAGGCTCTATAATAGTCCTTAGCATCTCTGTGTAAGGTAGGCCACCAAAGGCCAGCTCTAAGAAACTTCTACGCAGTTTCTTTCCTTACGATGCCTTCATGAGCTTCGGCGAGGATAAATGGTCATTCTGCCTCCATAACACATCTTCTCAATATTTCATGACGTCCCATCTGTTGGAAAACTGAGAGGGGGGGGTGAATCAGTTGTCACCGTGCTTAAACAATTATACTTCTTTTTAAACTCTTTGTTGAGACACTAAATCATGATCACAATAATGCAGGGAAATAAGCAATGGCACATTCAACATCAGTAACATATATGAGAAACACAGAGACAGATATTTCCAGAGGAAACCCATACAGGGTAAAAACCTCTTTTTCTTTATATGATAAGTAATGGTTACAATCTTTACATTATCATACATATGAGCACCAACTCATAATGAGGCTACAACCTCTGTTTAGCAAGCTGCAACTTACGGAGAGCACCAACTCTCTGTTTTCTCTAGCACCCACTAGAAGGAAGCACCAACTCCCTGATTTTTCTAGCACCAACTAGAAGGAAACACCAACTCCCTGGTTTCTCTAGCACCAACTAGAAGGAAGCACCAACTCCTTGTGTTCAAGCACCCACTTGAACCTCTGAGGACAACAGTCCTCCCTAGCACCTCCCAACCACCCTGAAATATAAATCTTTGCTTCTGAAACTTATTACAGTGATATAATGTTCAACAATGGCTTACCCGACTTATCACTGTTCTGCTGCATTCTGTTGCTCTGTCTACCTCATTGCCTTTCTGCTCACATCACTTGCGTTGTCTGGTCTTTTTTTTTTTTTTATGCTCTATGCACCATCTCCATTCTCTGCATAGTTCCTCTTCTGTGATATTCAGCTGCTGCACTCTCCTCCTTCTTCACACCTGAATCACCTTTACCAACAACACTCACAACAACCTCCAAAAGCAACAGCCACCTCATCTCTTCTCTGTACCATGTATTTATAGCTTCTGTGCACCTTGTGCATTCAATGGTCTCCATGCCTCTGCATGCATACTCTCCATCGTTATTCTCCACCTCTCGAGTGCTCTATCTGATCATCTTCGTGACTCTTCAGCTTCTCTGGTGGATCGCCCCGCGTGTCCAGTATCACTGGGTGTTATGCTGAGATTCCTCAGCCTCTCTGGCAGTTGAGACTCTTCATCTTCCCTGTGACAGTCGATCTCACCTTCTCTATTTCAATTACAGCCTCAATCCCATCCAGCTGTCAATCGCCTCCATGAGTCATCTTCATTCCACTGGCAGATTCCATGTGACTCTTCTGCTCCTCTGGAAATCACACCGAATTCTCTTCGCATCCTCTCGTAGAAACCATCAATGGTTACTGGCAGTTTCACTGTGTCGTGCAATAGTAGCCCTCCGATCTTGTTCAAGTTCACTTGCACCGTTGGATTAAGTCTAAATGGTATCGTCGTTATTTACCCATTTCGCACTTTTGCTGCGAACTTATTATCTTCATCAACCCTGATCGACGGTTCATGATCTTGATGAATCAACGGTCCTGATCTTCTCGCAATATCGCATCTCGCGATTCCTGTGATGGAGGTTCTCGTCACTCCAAGTTGCAATAGGCGAGGCTCCGAGATGGAGCTTAGATCAACGGTCCATGTTCTTGGTGATCCGACGGTCCTGATCTTCTCGCAATCTCACATCTCGTGATTCCTATGATGGAGGTTCTCATCACATCAAGTTGCGATAGGCGACGCTCCGAGATGGAGCTCAGATCAACGATCCACGTTCTTGGTGATCCAACGGTCCTGGATTAAATCGTGATCTCACATATTCGTTGTTCCTTTGACTTTCCAGTCAGCGAGATGATGTTCTTTCGCCATGTGTGATCCCCCGCGAAGATCCAATGGTCCTCCTGTGATCTGGATCTGACGACTGTCCTTCTCTCGCTACCTTGCGACCTCGCGACTTGGAGTACCCAATGTTTGAACTCTCAACCTGCGAACTCCCGAGTTCGCGAGATCTCTCGATCTCTCGCCACCTTTCCCCCCAGATGGACGACTATAAATCTCTCACCACTTCGCCACCTTGCATCCTTGCAACTCGCGACTTTGAACACCCAATACTTGGGCCTTTATCTTGTGAACCCCCGAGTTTGCGATATCTCTCCGATCTTTGCCACGTGTCCTTCCCAGATGGACGGTCCTAATCTTCTCGCCACTTCGTCACCTCGCGTCCTCGCGCCTTGCGAATTTGGACATCCAATACTTGGGCCTTTATCCTACGAACCCCCGAGTGCACGATATCTCTCCGATATCTACCATGCATCCTTCCCATATGGAGGTCTTGATCTTCTCACCACTTCACCGACTCGCGACCTTTAACACCAAATCCTCTGATCTTCCACTCTCGAGCTTCCGAGTTCGCTCAGATCTAACGCCTGAGATCTATCCTTCTCTTCAGCGTGCGCTCTTCTTGTTTTTATTCATATCTGACGACCCTCATGCTGTCGGGAATTTTGGATGGGATCCAACGATCAGCGACGCTTCTCCTCCAAGTTTACACATCCTTCTTACTTGGAAGAATTTCGACTTTGCACTAATTCCTTTTGAACCTACATTGTTCCTGTTTGTCCATCGATGCACATTATGATCCTACCATCTTCATTGTTGTACTTTCTATCAATGACAAGCATATGTTATCTGTTAAACATTTGCCAACAATCTCCCCCTTTGGCATTGATGACAACTAAGGCACCCAAATTTCTCTTCTCCCCCTTTGACATCAATGTCAAAGAAGAGACATGCTCCCCCTGAGCTATTGCAGTAAGTTTAGGAGGCATTATATAATCAAACAATACAAATCTCCCCCTAACAAGATGGACTCTTTTAGGTATGAAACGAAATGACACCCATATTTTGTCTGAGATATTCAAATGGTGTCTTGGTGAGGGGCTTAGTAAAGATGTCTGCAATTTGTTCTGTAGTGGGAATGTAATGGACCTGAACAATATGATTGGTGACCTGCTCTCTCAAAAAATTATATTTTATGGGAATATGTTTTGTCTTGGAGTGGAGGACAGGATTTTTGGACACACTAATGGCACTTGTGTTATCACAATGAATTGGGATCGGTGTAGTATATTTTACCTCTAGGTCTGCAAGTTTCTAAATCATCCATAATACCTGTGTGCAACAGGTAGCAGCAGCAATGTACTCTGCCTCTGTGGTTGATAGAGAGATGGAACCTTGCTTTTTACTAAGCCAGGCTACTAAGGAGTTACCCAAGAAGAATGCTCCTCCACTGGTGCTTT
>SNQJ01S0005749.1:28806-53148 GCA_010110895.2 Picea sitchensis
TCATTCCACTGGCAGATTCCATGTGACTCTTCTGCTCCTCTGGAAATCACACCGAAGTCTCTTCGCATCCTCTGGTAGAAACCATCAATGGTTATTGGCAGTTTCACTGTGTCGTGCAACAGTAGCCCTCCGATCTTGTTCAAGTTCACTTGCACCGTTGGGTTAACTCTAAAGGGCATCGTCGTTATTTACCCGTTTCGCACTTTTGTTGCGAGCTTATTATCTTCATCGACCCTAATCGACGGTTCATGATCTTGATGAATCAACGGTCCTGATCTTCTCAAAATATTGCATCTCGCAATTCCTGTGATGGAGGTTCTCATCACTCCAAGTTGCGATAGGCGAGGCTCCGAGATGGAGCTCAGATCAACGGTCCACGTTCTTGGTGATCCGACGGTCCTGATCTTCTCGCAATCTCGCATCTCGCGATTCCTGTGATGGAGGTTCTCGTCACTTCAAGTCGCGATAGGTGAGGCTCCGAGATGGAGCTTAGATCAACAGTCCACGTTCTTGGTGATCCAATGGTCCTCGATTAAATCGCGATCTCGCATCTTTGTTGTTCCTTTGACTTTCCAGTCAGTGACATGACGTTCTTTCGCCACGTGTGATCCCCCGTGCAGATCCAACGGTCCTACTGTGATCTGGATCTGATGGCTGTCCTTCTCTCACTACCTCGCGACCTCGTGACTTGGAGTACCCAATGTTTTGACTCTCAACTTGCGAACTCCCAAGTTCGCGAGATCTCTCGATCTCTCTCCACCTGTCCCCCCAGATGGACGGCTATAAATCTCTCGCCACTTCGCCGCCTCGCGTCCTCGCGCCTCGCGACTTTGAACACCCAATACTTGGGCCTTTATCCTGCGAACCCCCAAGTTCGCGAGATCTCTCCGATCTCTGCCACGCGTCCTTCCCAGATGGACGGCCCTGATCTTCTCGCCACTTGGTTGCCTCGCGTCCTTGCGCCTCGCGACTTTGGACACCCAATACTTGGGCCTTTATCCTATGAACCCCCGAGTGCACGAGATCTCTCTGATCTCTGCCACGCGTCCTTCCCAGATGGACGGTCCTGATCTTCTCGCCACTTCGTCGCCTCGCGTCCTCGCGCCTCGTGACCTTTAACACCAAATCCTTGAATCTTCCACTCACGAGCTTCCGAGTTCGCTCAGATCTAACGCTTGAGATCTATCCTTCTCTTCAACGCGTGATCTTCTTGTTTTTATTCAGATCTGAAGGCCCTCATGCTGTCGGGAATTTCGGATGGGATCCAACGATCAGTGACGCTTCTCCTCCAAGTTTACACATCCTTCTTACTTGGAAGAATTTCGACTCTGCACTAATTCCTCCTGAGCCTACGTTGTTCCTGTTTGTCCATCGATGCACATTCTGATCCTGCCATCTTCACTGTTGTACTTTCCATCAATGACAAGCATACACTATATGTTAAACATTTGCCAACACCATCTTGTATAGTTGTCCAGCTATAAGTGAAAATTCTGCAATGTGCACTACCAATTGTTTCTTCTGAGTGATTGGATACTCATTCAGTGTCATTCATGTTGACAGGAACTGGATTATATCTGTGAAGTGATCATCAAAATTTCTAATGGCCAGCAACAATGCATCCGACAGTGTATCCTCCAAACTAGTCAACTCTTCTCCATGTTCCAACCTCGACAAGTGGTCAAGACCTTTCTTCATTCTTCCTAGATTAACCACGATCTCAAAATCATATTCTTGAAACAACAGAATCCATCTACATATTCTTCCCCCCAACACTGGCTTGTTGACTAGGTATTTCATCATGGAGTGATTGGTAAACATTTTAAAGTGTCCTCCCAACAAGTAGTGGCGGAACTTCTGCAACGCATACACCATGGCTAACCCTTCTCCCTCATTAGTGGTGTAATTAATATAAGAGGTTGATAGCTTCTTGCTAGCAAAGGTTTTATTGGGTAAATCGTTAAGTGCAGACATGAATCGATCCCCCTAGATCCACCTAGATCTAGAACAAAACAAGACAGGACATGAATCTTTCCCTAAGTTATAATCATTTATCTAACTATCAAAGAAGGACTTGATGAGTTACTTTTGAGATCGCTTCCTTATATCTTTTTTGTTCCCACTTCACTCCAGTGTTCCTGTGAAACCAAATCTGCAGTGACACAAGCCAACCAAAGTGAAAGAAACTATGATAGATTCAATGAAAACTCAAACATGTAATCAAGGCGTCATGTAATAATATGAGAATAATTTTATGGGAAAGAAACATGCCACTGTATTATATTGAATAAAAGTGTAAGATACAACCGAAATTCCTTGATGTCGCAAGTTCCCTTTTAGTGGTAATTCGTTCCGACACACACGTATACTTGTTCCAGAATTTGCATGAAGATGATCTCCAAAAGCTCAATGGACAAAAGTAGGCTTCAAGCATCCACTGATATAATGTTCTTCACACAATCTCCAACCTGTTCTTCCAATAATCCTTTGCTCAACTTTGCTTAACTGTGCTTAACCTTTTCCATGAGAAGCCCATTATTATATAGGAGATCTGAATTGGTTTAAAGGGATGAGGATGATCCCACCATATCAGAGAAGTTAGTAGGATCGTAACCATACAGACAACATCTCATATTCCATAAGATTCCCCTTCTAGAAACTTCTCGAACCTCTTTCCTCTTTTGGCTTCCAGTCGTCACCACACCCTGCATATACAACAGCATGCGAAAATCCCATAGGCTATCTATAGAGTAGCATGCAAAAATCCTTGATTTCCGCACTGTACACTATGGGCAGCTTGCGGCGTCCTTCTAAAAGGTAGTCTTGCAGAGGAGGAAAGCAGTGACTTTTGTCAGGGAAAAGATGATTTTGAGGGCCTGATGACATGCTTGTAAAGTCATCATCAAAGTGACCAAAATAATGTGTAACAGAATTCCCCCCAAAGTATGAGGCTGGAACATGTGACATTAGAAGTACTTTGTAAAATGTGTGTGTGTGTCAGGAACAAATAATGCACCAAGCAGGAACCTACAAACAATCAAGTCATCTGCATAAAACTACATCATTTCTAAGGTAGGCATTCCAATTCTCAAACTACAAGTGATTGTAAATCATAAATGCAAGTCATGGCCACCAATTATACATCGTGGATCCATGTCATCAATATTCTACATTGCCACCATAAATACACTGTGGATCTATGTATTAGAAAGTGTAAATCCAGACACAGCCATGAGACATACAAAGTGGATCTGTGTGTCAATACAAATCATGAATATTCCATCACAACCTAGACCAAAAGGATGAGATCCAGGGTCTTCAATCTTATCGTCCGTAATCACAAATCTAACCATGCGATTACAGGTGTTGAAGTCGAACATGGTAGAAACCACTTGATTACCAATCATTGATGAAAACCATTAACAAGTGTGAGGGAAATCAGCATTGATTTTAATGACTCCCAAGGTACCTGAGCACAATCCAACGAGTATGAATAAATGATATGAAGTTGAACACTCGATGGAATCTCTCGATCAGGGACCAATGATGTGAATCCACCGTCGAGAGTGAAAAAACCTACCATTGAGGCATGCAGGCTCTAAGGTACTAAATGATTTCTAAGTCTTTTTCCTGGATGATGAGTTGAATTCGATAGGAAAATACACATCACAGGAGGGCCTTGATGTATCCCCCATCAGCGACACGAAATAAGTAACAGATTTAGGGTAGAACGCAGTGTGAAAAATGATTCAAAAATGACACAGGGAAGGCCGACATGGTAAGAAATGACAATGCACATGGACGACTCAAGGGAGGTCTTGTTTGGACTGCTCTTGAACATATGAATGACACAACATTGATCTTGGTAACATTGACTCAAAGACGACCCAAGATATGAACTTGTAGAAAGTCATTCAAGAGACAAATGGATTTCCCAACCTAGATTCGAAAGATGAAGGGAGTGTCATGTTCAAGAGCGACTAGTACTGCCAATAACACAGGTATAGAGACACATTTCTTTCCCAAATTTCCCCCCACCATTTTGGGCGAGTACCTCTTTATTTTTACGCAAGCTTGAGGAGGATAGCATATTCTAGTTGATGTAAGCTCATTCTTCGGACGAGTCTCTTGGAGTATTTTTAATGAACCCTAAGAAGGAGTGGTTCGGTCCCATGTGGGTCTTTCGATATTTGTTTAACGAGTCCAAAGATAGAAAACTTGAGGGCTTTTCATGTTTATAGAGTCTGAAAAACACTTTAAAGAGAACTCTAACAGTTCGTTTTTCGTAAAATAGTTCGACAGGACCAAAAAAGTGATAAACTATCGCCCATCGAACATTTTATTCAAATACTTTTACGAGCGTGAACAAAACAAGGTCGCTCGACGATCTTTTCATTTTTATGGAGTGTAAAAAGAGCTTAAAGAATACTCTGTGGGTTTCGCTTTTCGCGTTTCCATAATGAGTACAAAATAACGACAAAAATATACTTGATTGTGTTCTCATCGATTTTTTAGCACGAGAACAAACAAATAATAGGCTCGAGGTTTTACTAAAAGACCCTAAAAAGAATTAATATGTGTAACGAAAATAAAAATAAATTACGGAACAAAGATCCATACTCCATTAATTAGGACTCTAGTCTCCTTCCTACAAGAAACAAGACACTTACAAGACTATTAGTTTTGAAGGTTCATAACCAAACACATTTATATAATATAAAATATTATGAAAAAAGGTAAAAAATGAAATAAATAAGAGTAGGTGCTCTTTTTTACCATTTCATTTGTATTTGGTTAAGAACTTGTCTAAAAACCCATTTTTTACCCCTTTCTTCGGTGATCGATTGTGATGATCTCGAGCAATCATTCGGTGAACGGTTTCCGTGAAAACAGTAAGTGCTTCATTTTCTTTCTTTTCAATGGTTTAAAATGTTTTTTTGGTGGTCACAAGATGATTTTTTGGCTGATTTTTGGGCCGATAGGCGTGCATTGGGGCCACCGCAGGTGGCCTATATCAGGATCTACAAAAATCAAGGATTTCCGCAGGTGCCCAATGGGTAGCCTGTGGAAATCCTCACTGTAATTGAAGCTCATTTGTGGCGGCCGAAAAAAAAAAAAAAAAATCAAGCATTTACCAAAAAGAATTCCAAAAAAGGATGGATAAAGGTGCTAACTATCCTCTCTTACTTCCATACAGGTGTTTGATTGAAAAGATGTTGGAATGGAGAGAACATGAGCATGAAGATGATGACTCTATGGCTTTGAACGATCCGGTAACCATTGATGCTCTTTGGAAATGTGGCCTATTGAAAATTTTCAAGATTTAGGGCATGAGAACCTAATGGAGACTATTAGAGTACTTAGTCCATATGTGGGATGCAGAACAACAAGTATTTCATGTGGGTGTGCATGTCCTTGCCTTGTAAATTGAGGATATTTACTTTCTAACGGGGTTATCCCGTCATGGGGCACGTGTGACTCTGACAGGGAGTCGAGGAGGAAGCTTGCCAATGAGTGAGTATATCCATCGGCATTGTGAGCCTAATGCCGAAAGGTGAAAAGGAAAAGTAGCTATCTGAGGTCTGCGGGATCTAACCCTCAGAACTATCCTCTTTACCATTTCACGGATGCCATGGAGTGCATCACCACACATGTCTCTCCAAAGTTATTTTCAATATGTTATTGAATGTCTGGAACCGCAAGTATTCAATTGGTGCGACGGTGTGTTCCATAGTATGAAGACACAACTCACAAAAATCAAGAGAGGAGACCTAAAGTAGTTTGGGTATGGATCCATTTTAGTGTCTTTCTTCCTAGAAAGAGTCCCACGTTTGCGGCTGCAGGTTGAGTGGGGAATACCAACCCCACAAGACCCAAGAATGAAACGGTGGTGTGACCTTATGGCTCGGCATGTAGCGGGCCCTATTATCAAGTACATTGATGCATTTTTTGAATGGATAAGGCCCAAAATCTTAATGATTGATAATTATTCTTATGCCAACCTAGATTTTCGAGGTGATCCCAACCTGTTTCTCCCTGAGGGATCTCAGTGGGGAGATCTAGGTAAGAAAGACACATTTTTGTTATTTATAATGTTTTGTGGTTTTTATGATATTAGATGTTTTTTGTGTTTTCGATCTAAAGACTAATAAAAAAAAATTTAACCATGCATATGTAGGGCCACATTGACCTTCGGGCACATCTTCGATTCATATATGAGGAGAGGCAGGTGTGGTAGCAGAGTGGGACGTCGACGACTATGAGGCAATGGAGCATAACTTAGAAGGCTTGACGACAGGCATTCTCGATATGTCGATTGAGGAAGTCCCGAGGTGTTATCAATGCCATACTGTAGGCGTGTTCGGCTCACTTAGTTAGTTACTTCGTAGGGTAGCATGGGCAGTAGTGTGCTATCGCGAGCATCACCCATGATTTTATTTTGTAGGATCCATGGGCTCCATATTTTGATATTTTGGTCCTTGATGGAAAAACAATTTTTGTAAAACATTTTCATTATATATATATATATATATATATATATATATATATGAGGCTTCTACCGACTTACTCTGATTTTCTATACAATGTGTGATTGGATTTATAAATGTCTGTCTAACACATAATTATCTAGAGCATTAGTTAATGTATTTAGACATATAGGAATGTATTGATACTCAATATAATCAAAGTAACGTTGTAAGAGACGAATTAGTAAATATACCCATAACAAACTAGGACTTCGGATAGTATAAATGTTACTTAACTATAGTACTACTAGCTGTGAATCAATTCATACAACTATTCTTCGAATCCAAAGTGAAATAGCATCAGTCAATAATTAAATGATTGTGATGTATTCTGTGATATTGTTGGTTGCCCAACCGAGGAAAACAACTTGTAGACTGATAAGTTTGTTCGTGGGTGCATAGATTTCCCAAGCAGTAGAAGCTAGGTTTTGAGTACTATGACTAGCACCATTGGCGAAGCCAATGTAGGGTAGAGAATACATCGACATCTGGAAACCAATCACAATGCAAGGTAAGCAGTTGGGGGTTGAAACCAAGTAATGAAAAGCACACAAACTAGCACACTAAAGTATGATACAATAAAAATACAAGCACTCATGCAAAGATAGTCTAAGCATTGTACTTCTTCAAGTAAATCCCATTTATGGGTTCACTCAAAGGAATGCCATCATATTCTACTAACTCGTAATCTCCCTTCTCCAACACTCGTTTAACGATATAAGGGTCGCGCCACATAGCCTCGAATTTTCTGGCTCCTAATAAATCACAATATTTGTCATAAAGTAGAACCAGATCACCTTCGAAGAAAACACACAGTTTGACATGTTTGTCGTATTGGGATTTTACGCGTTTCTTCTGGGTTTCAATAACCAAGGTGGCGTCACAAAAGGTTTCGTCTAATCGCATGAGATACAATAGACGCTCCTCTTTGATAGAGGTGTGAGGAAGAAGTTCAACAACTAGCTTCAATAATGGTATCTCACATTCAATCGGCATAACAACTTTGATACCATACACTAACTAAAAAAAGGGTAAATCCCGTAGTGGATTTCACGGATGTCTGATATGCCCATAATGCTGAAAAAAAAATTGTTTGCCAACTTATCTTGTGAATTCATATTATCTGTCAAAGCATGGTGATGAGAAACTTGTTTATCACTTCAACTTGGCCATTGGCCTGTGGATAGTAGGGGGTCAATTTTCCATTTCAAAGACCCAAATTTTCGGTAAGCTCAGACATCATGAAATTTTGAAAGTGGCTACCGTGATCGGTGATGATAGCTTGCGGGATTCTGAATCGTGTGATGATATGATTGAATATGAATAGGACTACATTTTTTCTGGTATTGTCAAATGTAGGCATCGCCTCAGCCCACTTCGTGAAAAAATCAATGGCTCCAATAATGTATCCATGCCCCCCGACTAAGTGAGGGTTACAGATCATGAATCAATGCCCCATTTCGCGAAAGGTCCAATGGAAAATACAGGGCGTAAAGGAGCAAGATGTGATCTTATTTCTTTGTTGTATGTTTGGCAAGCATGGCATTTTTGGACGGCAATAATACAACATTTAAATAAATAAAGCCAAAAATATCTGGATCGTAAGATCTTTTGAGCAGTAGCATACCCAGACATGTGACCACCACATGCTCCAGAATGGCAGTCGTTCAAAGATTTCTCGGCTTCATCATAGGTGAGACAGCGTCGAAAAATGAAGTCAACCCCACGGCGATAGAGAATGTCACCGAGGATAATGTACTGATGGGCTTGATATACGATGACGGTCAGTGCTAGACAAATCGGGCCAGGAATTCTGGTTCTATAGATAGATAATGATATCTCCATACCAAAGTTCATCAGAGGTGATCATAAAAAGGGATTCGTCGGGTAGAGAATCCTCTGCTACATTTTTTGTCTCAGTGAAGGGAAAGTCACATATTAGTTAAGAAAACACCAAGGATTTCTTGGACTTAGCGCGTTCAAATTCTAAGTCAAAATCTTGGAGAATCACTATCCATTTGGAGTATTTTCCCCCTAGCAATTGACGTGTAAGAATGTGTTGCATAGGGTTGCAATCAGAAATTACAGTGGGCTTGCGTAATAGAATATAGTGACGGAAACGTTGGATAGCTTGAATAGTTGCCAAGGCCAGTTTTTCAACATGTAAGTACTTGGCTTCGGTAGTCGTGAGACTTCGACTCAAATAATAAATTACATGTTCGTCGTGTAAATCGTCTTCTTGGACCAGAACCATGGCAATGGTAGAGTCTGAAGTAGTGAGATAAAGGAAATAATCTCGACTATAATCGGTTGGGAAAAATTGAAGGGTACAGGTTAAAATCAGTTTCAAAGCGTCGAAGGCTTTGTTGGCAGTGGTGTCCCATAGAAACTCAGAGCCCTTTTTTAGTAGTTGAGTAAATCCAAGTTTCAACTCAACGTAGTTTGGCATAAAACGATGTGGAAAGTTTGCCTTCCCTTGAAAACTTTGTAGCTGGTGAAGAGAGGAAGGAGGAGGGAGATTAAGGATCACCTCGACCTTCAAAGGATATACCTTGATCCCTTGACATGACACAATGAAGCCTAGGAGTCGGTCAGTCTCCACTCAAAAAAAACATTTATGTGGGTTTAAGCATATACGATAGAACCAACAACGAAGGAAAATGGTTCGGAGGTGGGTCAGATGATCACTACAATGCATGGAATGTGCTAGTAGGTCATCTAAATATGGTTGTACAATATGCTTAATATCATGGAAAGCATAATACATAGCACATTGAAACTTTGCACCGACGTTCTTCAAACCGAAGGGTAGTTTATGGTAGGAAAAGGTGCCCCAAGGACAAATCAAAGTGGTTTTGTTTTGATCTGTGGGTAAGATATTGATTTGATTATATGCGGAGAAACCGTCCATCAAAGAGAAGATTTCACTTCCGACACAATCGTCGACGATTTGGTCAATGAAGGGGGTGGGAAATTTGTCCTTAGGACAATATTTGTTGATATCTCTATAATCAACACAGACACAGATCATACCTTATTTCTTGTTAACCGGAACTAGATTAGATACCCAATCAGTCAAAGCCACAGGATAACCAAGCGAAGTCTTTGCCGGACGGGTTTAGCACCCGGGTAGGTCTTTATTTTGTGTACAACAATATCAGGGTAAATACCTGGCATCTCTTTGTAGCTCCATGCAAAGATGTCACAAAATTCTTGAAACAATGTCTTATATGTGACAACCTCGTCAATGGAACATGAAGCTCCGATCTGGACATTTTAGATGACTCCAAGTTTAATACATATGTTGAGGGGGATGGTGGGTGAAATGTTACTTAAGTTCCCTTCATATAACACATCATGTGTGGATTCAGGAACCAAAGAAATAACGACAACGGTCGATGGAGTCGAGATCCGTTGGTATCTCTCAATGGTGTGTTGTTCGAGGTATCTCTCGATGGTATCTTCCATCGACATAACCGACATAATAATCTTGTTCATGGGAAAAATAACATGGAACGGGTCAGGAGATGAATCACCGAGAGAGGGAGTAGAAGGGTCAATCGATTGAATGGCTTGGTAAGCAGATTCAACTGGACATAAAGGCATTTGGTCGTCATAGTGAATATAATCACCGGGTTCAGGTACTATCCATGGGTCAGAAGACGCGAGAGTCTCATGGATGGAGGTGGAAATCATGTTAATCGAGGCAACCAAAGGAGGTAGAACGTCGGGTGGTGGGATCGGGAATGTACCCATCCGAGTTGAATCTTTTAGTAGACCCACACTGACATTCTCGTACCTAGGGGGTGTTTTTGCAATAAAAGGCACATTGATAGTACATGTATCAAAGTTAAATAAGGTCAGTTGGTCTACTGTAACTACTTTTCCCTGATGTGGAAAATGCACGATACGGAAAAGAGTAGACATGATTGTATACATAGAATTGATCTAGCTACGACCAAGTAAAAGGTTGTAATCGAGAGGTGCGTCAAAGACCTCAACTTCAACATTGACCATTTTTCCTTCTAACATAATAGATAATGAAGGGAGTACACCGTAAGGTTTAAATATAGAGCCATTAAAGGCTTTGAGCATGTTGTGTGATTCAGTTAAGGAAGGAGAGCCAATGTCTTTCCAATAGGAAATAGACATGACACACGTTGAGGCACCCTCATCAATAATTGTTCTACAAATGTTCTTTTCGAAGACAACAACTTGTATTTGAAATGAAAACTGAGGGGGTAACCTCAGAATGTGATCTTCCAAGTTAAAGATTATTAAATTCGTATCCGTAGGGTCGATTCCACCTATATATTTTAACAGTGCCTTCCATTGTGTAGGACAACTCTGAAGGACTTCAAGGGATGGCATCGTGGATGGTGCTTGCGCCAAATCCTCTACAATATTGAAAGAAGACTTTCGAACCATGCCCTTGGGAGGAGGGCAAAGGACTATATCAGGGTTCGATCATTCGAGATGAAGAGGACCGTTGGAAGGTGGAGCCAAGGGAGATTGTTGAACAAATGAAAGTGTTATATCGTCAAGTTTCACCTTGGAGGAAGAGTAATATTTGGCACGAGTGGTAAGTGTGATGTCATTCTTCTTTGACTCACCAGTACACATAAGTATGTAGGATGTAGTGGAGGAAGAAGGTTGATCATGAATGACCAATTGAGCCTGTTGTTGAGATGGTAAGGGATGAGACAAGACAACAGGTGTAGGAGGTTTTGGGGTCCCTTGAAGGAACTTCGTGACCTCGGCACGTCTCGGAGAGTCCTTCGTGTAGTGATCATCACCATAGATAAGGCAAGGATAATGAGTTTTTAGTTTGTCCTTATCATCAACAGGTTGTGACTTGGTCTTGTCAGATTGCGGTTTGTTATTTTTATCCTCCTTATTCCTACCCTTCCCTTTTTTAGATTTATTCTTACCGGTAGGATTCGATTGAAAAGTGTTCACTTCTGAAGTTTTACCGATGGGAGTAGTGGGCGTCAGAGCAGTTTGAACAGTAGAAGCATGGGATTTGCGATTGTTCTGAGAGGTCTGCACAGATTGAGGTTGAGCATACAAAGTACCTATCACACCATCGACAGCATGAGAAGCTATCAAGGTTGTTGAGGTGGTCATGGTAGAAGGACGAGGCGCGTCAAGGAGAAGATCGTAAAGAGTACCCATTTGTGAATAAACGAGATCGAGGTACTGAGCGCAACTGATCACCTGTTCTTCTGTGACAACTCCACCCATGGAAAGGTCACGATAGATGTCATTCACAAAGGATTTCTTGAACCATTCTACCAATAAATGATTGGGAAGATCAAGTTTTATTAAATGTTGTCTTCGTCTCCACTCATGAATGTGATCAGAGATATGAGTGGCTTTATTTTTGTTGAAAGAACTCAAAATCTCGGTTCCCATTTCATAATAGATTGGAAACTCGTAGTGAGTGAGGAAATCCATGGCTAGGGTATTAAAGTTAGCGAAGAAGCCTTGTGGTAATTCTATATACCACTTTGCAGCTGAACCCATGAGAGTTCATTGAAAAATATGTAATCGAATGGAGTCATCCATCAAAGAGTTGGATGAACACCAAAGGTGGAAAGTCATTACATGATTGTTTGGATCCTCTCCTGGTTTACCATAGAACTTAGGAATGTCTGATGGTAATTTGTCCAGTATGACGGGCCAATGAGGAGAGTGATGGATAGGGTCATTCAAAGTTCTAGACAAATTGGGAAGGTCCAAAGTGGCCAAAAAGGGAAACTATCTATTCACTTGAGGATACTAGTGACTTTGGGGAGGAAGCCCCATCGATATACCAGTAGGACCATAAGCAGTCTGCGCATAGGGCGTAGGTCCTGACAGATTTTGTCGGTGCTGGGGAAGCATGTAGTCCATGGGGTTGGATTCATTAGGGATGTTCCCTTGAAAAGGGGTATTGGACTGAACGTTCGGGCCCCAAGTGGGATTCAAAGAACCTGGATGTGGCTAACCGTAGTTAGAGGGTACTGAAAAACTAGCTTGAGAAGGTTTTCCCCCAGAGGATTATTGGTTTCCTTGAAGGTTCCAAAGGTGAGCTAACAAGTTTGACGTTTTTGGTCTAGATTGTGAATTATAAGTTCCAACTTGGGAATTTCCTCCATATGGAGGAGGCACCCCAATTTGAGTGTGACCCCCAGATTGAGGTTGTCGCCCGGCATAAGATTGCCCTCCAGTCAGAATCTGGTAACCGGAAGTGAGTAGATGATGAGTGCTTCAAATTGGATTAGAGCCACTAGGGCCAGATCCGCCATGAAGAGGTGGATAAGACCCTTCGGAGAGGACCTAGGAAGGTGTGGGAACATAACTAGAAGAGGTGTTATTCCCAAGTGGTACTCCAGATGGAATTTGGGTATGGATGGCAGCAGAAGGGTTCAAAGCATGATACCCAAGGGGGAGGGAAGGAGTAGGTCTAGAGGAACATGGTGTACCAATGGGATCATGGTTAACCACTGTATTCCCAGTGGGAATAGTCGTAGCATGAGGGACCATCATAGACTAGGCCATTTGAAAAGGGATGGTTGAACTAGGATTAACTGACTGTGCATCTGAACTAGCGAAGAGATATGCAATTGTACTAGAAAAATGACCTAGGGATACTGTGAGGGTAGTAGACGTCTCGGGTAGCTCAGGGATGGTAGGTATATCTGCTTCTTCCCCTAAGCCATAAAGGTCTCGCACCGTACGAGGTGGGATTTCTAGAAGAAACAACAACAAGTTCCCTGGCTGAATTCATCCGGAGAAAACATCTTTTGTATCTAGGAGGGATACAGAAAGCTTCCATAGAATCATAAATAATTCGAACACTTTCCAAGGAGGCTAAACCTTCCTCTTGTATTATGTTGGTATCCTGGATCTCACTGTATTGAGGAGATCCCTCTGATGTATGAGGGGGTATAGGGGTAGAATCTTCCATGTTTTCCGATGGAAGTCCCTGTACCCTACATGAATGACGGGGAGGCTCTATGTTGGTGGAACCAAAAATTATGCGGAAAAAATATATGGCCAACTACGAAAACAAACAGCACTCGCTAATAATATTTAGAGTTCAAACCAAGAAAACAAACCTTCTGTTGTGGGTGGGAACTCCCTCCTATGGACTACCACTAAGGGTTTTATCATGCATGCAAAAATGACCTAAAGATTCTTACTTTTTATCATCATCCCATGCCTAAACCCCCATTACTCATATGTAAATACAAGGCTCAAGAGATTAAGTTGACGTACCTTATTTTCCATGTTTGATGTCTATCCCTTTTCGTGCTTGGTCATTCTTTGACTGCAAATCTCCTCCCAATGTTGACCTACATTCACTAAAGACAAACAAAGAACTCCACATGAATTTAATCTATGAACTAATGAGTTAGAGATTTAATCAATCATACAATCAATATTCCAATAATGACAATCTCATATGGCAGGATGGGAAAAGCAATTATTTTATTAACTTCACAATGATACCTTACAATGATAAAGTCAGCTACTGCTCCTCGATCATGGTCCTGGGCTCTTCTTCCACTGTCTTCCAACTTATTTTCTCTATACTTCTCTTTGCACAAGGATGGCTAAACGTTGGAACAAAGGGAATACTTAATCGGGTATAGTTTCTTTACTATGATTCTCCTCCTTTCAAATGGGACCCCTAACCCTTCTTTTATAGGCTAGAAGAAGCTAGGTATTTGGTCGAGTGACCAGCCATGCACGGCCGAAAGGTTTAGTTAACTTACCCAAAGTTGTGTGTTCCATCAGAAACTTTCCTTTTTCCGTGCTTTTGTAGGTACACACGTGCTGTCTTGGGTTAGATAGCATGTACACGTGTGCAGTAATAGAGCAGGGTGTGTGGGCCTTTATAAAAGGGGTGTTTAAGAAGAGTTGTTCAGTAGTGTTTTGGAAAAGAAGGAATATGAGATGGCATGATGCCAGGTAAGCATGTCTGGTGCAAATTAGGGTTATAACAGATGCCCCCTAATGTGTGAGGTCAGAAGAGCATCTCATGGCCGAAATACATTAACAATCTTCACTGATGTTCCGAACAAGTGAGCCCAGTGACCAGAAATCGAGAGGTGTCGTCTGCAAAATATTAATTGTCTCAATGAGGCGGGCATACCCATGCTCAAGATAAAATAAAATCATGGCTACCAATCAAATACACTGTAGATCCATGTCATATAACTATATAAAGTGTAGCCGCGAGCAATACACAGTGGAGCTACATCTTGAAATCAAAAAGATATACATGTAAAGTATCCATCTTCTAGAAGCTGATAAGACATGATGGTTGGAGATGAGGTCTTCGGAGCTCGAGCAACAACATCAAAATCTTCAAAACTTGGGTAGGAGTGTAATATGAGTGTACGAATTCACTACCTAGAGGTCTTTGGTGGCTCGTCGGTCATGGACTAGAAACTCTTGATTATCAGACTGAAGGCTTCATTGATTTCGAGCAAAAACTTGATTGGACTTTCGGGATGGTCAGGAATGAGGGCACAAGACAATATGCAGAGGAGCCAACTCAGGCTTAGTAAAAAATTCCCTTGGACATTAGCATGACAAATGATGAGACTCATGTAGCATGGAATTAACATAAGTTTACGAGGCAAGAGGAAATGCAAACTCTCCATATGTTTGGAAGAATAACCAAACGGAGGAGGACACAACTCAATGTAGTGGGAACATATTTATAAGGTCATATTAAATCCCAGTTTTTGACGAACAAATGGAGAGATGTGTTTTATCCAAGGGCGACTCATTATGCTGCCAATAAAAAGAAAATACTTTTCCCTTTCTCTTTTTGGGGTATATTTGATTTTTTGTCTTTTTCAATTATTTTGGAAAAAGAATAAAAGAATGT
Source organism: Picea sitchensis (assembly GCA_010110895.2). Taxonomy (NCBI): domain Eukaryota; kingdom Viridiplantae; phylum Streptophyta; class Pinopsida; order Pinales; family Pinaceae; genus Picea; species Picea sitchensis. The sequence goes on from SNQJ01S0005749.1 coordinate 44,221, forward strand.
TACATTACAAAGGAGGAATGAGTTTCACAAACATACAAGTTCGAGGATCAAGGAAAATACTAATGTTCAAAGAAAGGACACTCGGGGAAAATCCCTCCTAGGACCAAAGGTGTCAAGACGCAGAGGTAAAGTGCTATAGGGATTGCGTATAAGGCATGCTTCAGATGGTTCAGTTGAGAGCAACATGGAGTCAGCATTAGACCAAAGATGCAGGTATGCAAACACAGTTAACCAACACACAATGGTAACATCCTTTGATGTAAGTTTAACGAGCCCAGAGAAAGTAAGCTCGGTGGTTTTTCATATTTAGAGAGTCTGAAAAACGTAAAAGGAGACTCCACTGGGGTACCTTTTTCGAAGGTAGTCTAGTAAGTTCGAAAAAGGGGTAAAATAACATCGACAAGATGTCTATTCAAAGCCATTTTAATGAGTGTGATACAGACAAGATCACTCGGCTAGTTTTTCATTTTTAAGGAATCTGAAAAAAGCTTAACTATGGACTCCGTCAGGAATGTTCTTCTGGACCATTTTAACAAGTGTGAAAGAATAAGGCCAGTCGATGATCTTTTCAATTTTAGGGAGTCTAAAAAGAGGTTAACTATGGACTCCATGCGGGTGCCTTTTTCGTAAATTTAGTCCCTCGGGCCTTAAAAAGGGTTAAAATTATACCTGAGAGTACTCTTCTAGAGAACTGAAGTTCCTAAGAGTATACCTTTGTTCGTACAGTTAACCGTCTGGACTGAAAAAGGGGTAAACTACTGCCGGATAGACATGACTTCAAATTTCATTTTAACGAGCATGAAAGGCCACAAGATCACTCGACAATCTTTTCATGTTTAGAGGGTCTGAAAAGGGCATAAAAGAAGACCTGTTATGTTTTGGGAGTCTCCTGGGTGAGATCAAGAGTGATGCAAATGAGGCTAAAACATGTAATCAGAAAAAACTAAAAGAACTCCCTAGCCTACAGTCATTAGTGACAGCATGGACACCATAATGCAACCAGGATCTACCTAGGGTATCCATGTTATGGTAAGCTCTACCACCAAATCGTGACACTTCTAAAGTAGCATGATGGTTCTGTGTCACAACCTGATGGGATCGATCCTATGGCAAATGGATAAAGACAACGAGATACAAAAGTAGGGGTGGAAACCTAACTTGGTTATCTGAGAGTTTTCCCCACGGACCATCAGAAATGACCCAAAACTGCAAAAAATGTCCTGATACCTGATTGTAACCTTCCAAAGCAACTCCTGAATCACTCTAAATGGTTTTCAATTCAAATAAAATGATAAGGGGGGGCAAAAAAGTGAAACAAAATGGCCAAAAGTCTATAAATAGAAGCTAGTAGCTCATTATCACCATTGCTGATTTGGAAATTGACTCTGGAGCAAAAACCCCCTTTGATAAAAGTGGTGATTCTGGGAGATACAGTGGATGAAATGACCATCTGTCTGGACAAAGTATAAACTACCTCCCTTTTCTTTTTAATTCTTTATTTATGCATTTAATTTGGTTTCTTGGGGGGGCGTTGACCTTTAAAAGGTCAGCCCTAGGTCCACGCGGGTTGTCCTATCACATCCCACATGTACACTTGCTTTGTCTGATGTCAGAGCGCGTGTACACATGATTGTCATCACAACAGCCCGCGTGGACCCTCCCATGAGTGCAAAAAGGTTTAAAAAGAAAGGCCTAACCCTCTAAAAAATTGCCCATGTGCAGGATGTATGTGCAATGGAGAGAACGAGAGCATGAAGATATCAGCGCACTAGTTGGGGAAGACCTTAACGCTATGGTAGTGTTAATGCAATGTGGCTTGCTCAAGTTTTTTCTGTGTCCTTTCATCAGAACACAACCTAAGATACTGAATGCCTTGGTTGAATACTAGCACCCTGACACATAAGATTTTATGTTAGAGGGGCAGTCACTGGTGCCTACTATAGAGGATATATACTTTTTGACTGGCCTCTCTAGGAGAGGGGAACCAGTCAATTTCCAGACATTTCCTTCAGGGCCTCATAATATATTGGAATTGATAGAACTTTATTGTGAGGTTGGTATAGACCGATCGAGCTTGCAGGTGCCAATAAGTAGGATCACTAATTTATCACTGCAGGCGATTTTGTTGCTTATTGAGAAGATGACTGGTTCTGTGGCTCTACATCAGGAATCAGGTTCACATATGAATTGTGCAGTCTAGTTCTTAAATGCACAGATATTTGACTGGAGCACTACACTGCTAGATTGCATGAAGAGGCAGCTGACAGATTTATGGTTGCGGACGTAGAGGAACTTTGGGTTCGGGAAAATTCTATTCTCTTTCTTCTTTGAAAGAGTTCCTAGTTTTAGTCCTCGAGTGGTGGTATGAGGACACCAGGCCTCTCTTCCTGTGGTTTGTAGATGGGCAGTGTTGCTGCCATGACAGGGTGGTGGAAGGACCAATGAGTCATTTGATGATGACTTCTTTGCTTGGTTGTCGCGGTAGATCCCAGCCATAGAGGATTATCCTTATTCTAGGATTGATTTCTCGAGATATCCCGAGATCCCTGTACCTCCAGGCGAGGAGCGAGGCGAGATGGGTAAGTTTGCATCATTTTTTTTTTTTTTGAAACATATATAATTTTTATGTTGTTTTTTTAATATATCATTTTTTTATACCAGAGTATTTGATAGATACGTGTCTATTGTGTGAAGATGTGGGACCCTCATGACCTACAGATTATGCGAGGAACATGCGTCGTCCTTGGCCAGGCGTCGCACCTGCCACCGCAGGGGGACCAACAGCAGCAGGAGAGCTTCCAGCCAATGAGGTTGAGAGAGTTTTAAGATGATTTGAGCGAAATTTTACCTCGCTCACTCGCACCATCCCTATGGCAGAGATTGAGGATCTACCACCATCCATGTAGCCTCATGTAGTGGGGACACCACAGACATGAGTCTGACTGTTTCGGCATTTGGATAATGTTGTTGATTATTACAACAGGGCCCACAGGACCTGACCTTAGTTAGTCTAGACTTTGACAACTCCACCTGTATATATTTTTTGAGGGCATAAGCCCCATGACTCGTTACTAGTCATATTTTTTGAGGCGCTTACGTCCACCTATGTACTCTGATGATTATGATATTATATATGGATTTTTATGTCTTTTTGTGTCTTATGGATCATATTTTCTTTTAAAAATGTATTTACATATATATGTGTATGTATTTTTATCTCTGTGAGAGATGTCAGTTTAAAATTTGATTAGTTAGAGTATCTGTAACCTGGTTTAATCTCCTAGGAACATGAAAATATGTAATATAATCAAAGCTTCGTTCTAAGAGATGTACCCTAATGAATCGTCGGTGTAAAGTCGGATCATGAACAAGGTAGATTCTATTTAACTGAGACACAACTAGTTGAGCGTCTAAATAGACCCGAAGATGAGAGATACCAAATGATAGGGCATCACGAAGCAAATCAATAACTACATTGTACTCGGTGGCATTGTTTGTGGTGTCACCTAAGAATATACCTCTGGAAGATAATAACTAGCCTCGAGGTGTAAAAATTAGCCAAGTTGTGGAGGAAAGCCTCCGAGTGTGCCAGTTAGCACCGTCTGCATACCCAATGAACACCTCTGATTCACTTGACATCTACCACAGTGACAAAAGATAACATCAAAAATGACACGTCCATAACACTAATAGAAACTAGAAAGTAATAGTACAAATACTATACATATGTTACAAAAATTTACTAAAGGTGACCTACCTATGAGTAATACCTCTTGAGGTAGATCCCATTCCTAGGCTCCGCCAAAGAATTTCCCTCAAATTCAACCAGACAATAAGCGCCCTTTTGTAGAACCTCTTTTATGATGAAATGTCTAAACCACATGGGTTTGAATTTTCCTGCCCCCGGGGGTTCCTTATCCTGGTATAGACCAGGACAAGGTCGCCTTCAGAGAAAATCCGAGGATGAACAGACCGATTATACTGACACTTGACTTTATGTTTGTGAGCCTCATTGGCCAGGGCCACATCATGACGCTGCTCATTGAGACACTCAAGGTATAATAACCTTTCTTCAAGTGGAGAAGTGTTTGGTAATAACTCTACCAATTTTAGGCACGGGATCTAACATTATATAGGCAAGACTGCTTTCAGCCCGTAAACGAGTTGAAAAAGTGAGAAATCAGTTGCAGTCTTAACAGATGTTCGATAAGCCCATAATGCCTAGTATAACATCAAATGCCAATTTGACTTGGTTGATTTGATCGTTCGATGTAGGATGGTCTTAAGAGATTTATTTACAGCTTCCACCTGACCATTTTCTCAGGGGTAGTAGGGTGACGAATGTTCTTTCCGAAACCCAAGCTTTGATGTTAATTCGATTATTATTTGGTTCTGAAAGTAGCTGCCATGGTTAGTGAAAATCTCACTCTTGACGTCGAACCTTGCTATTATCTGGTTAAATAAAAATAGAGCTACAGTCTCCCCATCATCTTTAAACGTTGGCATAGCTTCGACCCACTTTGTGAAGTAGTCTACAGATACAACGATATAACGGTGCCCCCTTGATAAAGGAGGGTTGGATGTAGTGTAATCAATCCCCCACTTGGTGAAGGGACCAACTGTGATGACAGGAAACATGGGAGCGGGATGTGCCCTCATCTTTCGAGAGAAGATCTGACATGGGTGGCACTTCTTGACTGATTTGATACAATCTTTGATTAGTGACGGCCAAAAGTAACCTTCTTGTAAAATCTTTTGGGTTGTTTCCAACCCAGACAAATGACCACCACATGCTCCAGTATGGAAATCGTTAAGCACGATAACTGCTTTTTCGTGAGTGAGGCATCAGCACAGGATGAAGTCTACACCTCTTTGATACAACGTATCATCGAGTATGAGATAATTCTTAGCCTGATGGCGTATACAGAGACACTCATCACGAGAAGCAGAGGTGGGGCACTTCAAATTCTAGAGATAGACTAGTATATCTCCGTACCAGGGATCCGAAGATGCGATCAAAAGCATATCTCCTCTGATAGGCAACTATTTGGGCATAACATCACCTGACTCGATCAGAAGTTCCGAGATGAGTTCTGCGAAGACTAGTGACTTTTTGGATTTCGCTGAAATGAAATCTAAGTCGAATCCCTAGAGGATGACTATCCATCTACTGATATTTCCTCCTATTACCCATCGTGTCAACACGTATTGAAATGGATTCACAACAACAATGACGGTGCTCTTGTGAAATAGAACATAATGACGAAACCGTTGAACAGCATGCACTGCTACCAATGCAAGTTTTTCGATATGAGAATAATTCATTTTCGATCCAACTAGGCCTCGGCTTAGGTAATAGATCACATATACTGAGAGAAAATCATCTTCCTAAACGAATACCATGACGATGGTTGACTCTACTGCAACCAGGTATAATCAGAAATCTTTGTTATAGTTGGGTGGTCGAAGAAGAGGGGCAGTTGTGAGGGCATGTTTCAATGCTTCGAAGGAGAGTTGAGTGGCATCGTCCCAATGAAAAGGAACGTCTTTCTTCAGTAAGCGCATAAATCCCGTTGTGATCTCAGCATAGTTGGCAATGAAACACCTTAAAAAATTTGCCTTGCCCTGTAGACTCTGAAGTTGAAGGATTGTGTGTGGGGGAGGCAACTGAACTATTGCCTCAACCTTGAGAGGATCAACCATGATCCCTGTTGTTGACACTATGAAACCTAATAAACATCTTGATGTTATGCAAAAGCTGCACTTATTTGGATTCAAGCGAATCTGGAAGTAGCGACATCGCTCAAAGATAAGTCGAAGGTGTGTGGGATGATTTATTCTCTTGCGAGATCGATATGCTAAATCATCTAAATAGGCCTCGACTATATGATTGAGATCATGGAAAGAAAAAGACATGGCCCACTGAAAGGTCACTCCATCATTTTTGAGACCAAATGGCATCTTACGATACACGAATGTACCCCATGGACAAATGAATGTCGTTTTGTGCTAGTCTCCGGGTTTGATTTGCATCTGATTATATCCCGAAAAATCATCCATGAAAGAAAAGGCCTCGCAACCTGCACATTCATCAATTATCTGGTCAATGAATGTTGTGGGAAAATTATCTTTTGGATAGGCCTTATTTAAATTAGGGAAGTCTGTACATACGTGAATCAAACCTTGTTTCTTGTTGACCGGCACAATATTTGACACCCAATGGGTCAAATGGATAGGGCAGACAAAACCAGCTTTGAGCAACTTCTCGACTTCAACTTTAATGGTTGCTTCTTTCCTGGGATTAACTGGATGAAGCTTCTACCGAACTGGCTTGGCATCAGGATAAGTTGTGATTTCATGTTCAACTATTCTTGGATCAATGCCTGGCATTTCCTCGTAAGACCAGGAAAAAACGTCGTGGAATTCTTTAAAAAGATCTTTGTAGACTTGAATCTCTTTGAGGGAACAGTCAGCTCTGACAAAAACATTCGCCATGACACCAAGGGTTCTGGAGATATTAATCGGTATAGTTTTAGCAATAGTTTCCATATTACCCTCGGCATAAACCTCATGTGTAGCTAAGGGATTAATAGGACAAGACCTATCTCCAGTCATAGTTAAGGTGAATTCTCCTGCTTCGATTCTGCTTAAATCTGGGAGGAAGTATGATCGGTGATGGAGATCGTCCCAGGGTTTGGCCAGACTATTCATTACTTCCATTATTGCTTCGTTAGAGGGAAAGACTAAGTCTGACGCATCGGTATCAGTGAGAGAACCTTGAGCCCAAATAGGCTCTGGAATCGCATCTAACTCTTGTGCAGTAGTTGGATCGGTGTCGGTCGAATATTTTTGGACTAAAGAGTAGACTACTTCGGCTGTGGACAAGGGCATGGACATGCAAGGGTGCACTATCCATTCCATCATGGCCGATGGAGAAGGAAGTATCCACGGATCATTGAAATAATTCATGCGAAATGACAAAACTTGGAAAATCTCAACCTTATGGTGGTCGAATATGAACTTGACATCGCCTTGAAGGGGCGGGTAATCAAAGGTACCCATCAAAGATGGGCACAAACCAACCCCTATGTTGACTACGCCCAGTTGGGGATTATCAATCATCGGGACCGCGGATGCCCCTAGTGAAGGGTCAGGTCTGGAGAAAGACAATTGATCAATGGTCACAATTTGGTCCTCGTGTGGAGACAACAAGACCTAGAAAACTGTAGAAACCACTACTTGCATGGCATAAGTCCAACTCCTTCCTAACAAGAGATTATAGTTGAGGGATGCGTCGACTACTTCTACCTCGATGCACACATCCTTCCCTCCTAATTGCACGGGGAAAGAGGAAATGATACCATGTGGTTGGACTTAATGACCGTCGAAAGCAGTGAGAAGATTAGGTGATGGAGACAAAATGGACTGGCCAATGGCCTTCCAACATGCCAACGACATAACGCATGTCAAGGCGCCCTCATCAACCACCATGCGAAAAATGTTCCAAGTAAAAATTTTCGTGGGGTAAGCCACTACTATCTGAAATGTTATGTGGCAAGGTAGATGAGGTTTTAAGTTGGTTGTATCCAGCATGATTGTACCCAGATTACAAGTCTTGGTAGATCCTAAGTGGCTAACCAAGATTTCCTCTGGGAAGGGTGTCTTTGGAGGACCTCCAAAGCAGACATCGCACAAGGGGTTTGGGACAAATCCTCCACCACAGAATAGTTCTGGGCAGACCTTGCATTTGGGTTGTGAGAATATTTTTTGAACGTACCTTTTGGGATGTGTGTCATTGTTTCACCCAAAGGATTCTCGAACTGGAGAGGAAGAGATGGGATTTTGGCTTCTTTGACCTTCTCAGGAGTTATTGGTTTACTGTATTCATGCACTCTAGTCGATATAAAATCATCACCTTTCATCATATACACATTCTTGGATGCAGGATTATTCGAAGACGGAGAGGGTCCTTGAATACCCCCTTCTGCGCTTGTAGAGGCTTGGGTTAGGTTTTTCCCATGTTGAAATGGATTGGTTAACACGACAGGTTGTTGTTGTGTCACAAACTTTTGGGCCTCTGCAAGTCGGGGACATTGGTGGGTCAGGTGGTCTTCTGTGCACAGGTTGCACAGACACCTTGCCTTTCATTTCTCAGTGTTGCCCCCGCCAGCATTATTAGTGGGTTTCTTATCCCCGTTACCCTTCTTTCATTGTTTTTTATTTCCTTCAAGTTGTTGGGTGGCCTTTGGACTTGTCAATTGCACGTTGTGTACATCTGACATTTGGGTAGAGGTGTTATAACCCTAAATTGCACCACACATTCTTACCTAGCATCAGGCCAATTCATATCCCTTCTTTGCCAAAACTCTGTTGAACAACTCTTTGAAAATCCTCTTGTGTCAAGGCCCACGCGCCCTAACCCATTATTGCACGCGTGTGCACGCTGGCTGACTAACAATAGCCCGAGTGTACCTAACAAAGCACGAAAAAAGGAAAGTTGTCGACGAAACAAAAAGCTATGGGTCAGTTAACTGAAACTCTCGGCCATGCATGGCTGAGGGTTCGTCCAAAATCCTAGCTCCTTCTAGCCTATAAAAGAAGGCATAGGGGTACCATTTGGAGGAGGAAAAAATATAGCAAAGAAACTCTACCCATTTACGTAATCCATTGTCCCAACCCTTTAGCCTTTCCTCATGCCAAAGGAGATTTAACGCAAAGCAATTGAAGGACAGAAGAGGAGGAGCCTAGGATCAGGTTCAAGTAGCGGTGGCCGGTCTTAGATTTTTTGTAAGTTGATTCACTTTCAGTAATAAAAAGAATACTTTTCCCATCCCAATGCATGAATTGTCTATGGTGTGATTAATTTATGCTTGATTTCTAACCCTTGAGTATAGAAGTAGCATGCATGCATAGTTGTTGTTTGTCTTG
>SNQJ01S0005749.1:67693-81698 GCA_010110895.2 Picea sitchensis
ATGAAACTTTGATTATATTACATATTTTCATGTTCCTAGGAGATTAAACCAAATTACAGATACTCTAGCTAATCAAATTTTAGATTGGCATCTTGCCCACATATAAAAGAACATGGACATAAACATGTAAATACATTTTTGCATACAGAATCCATAAGACACAAAAAAGATAAAAACCATATATAAACATCATAAAATAACCAGAGTACATAGATGGACGCAAGTGCCTCAAAAATGGGAATAGTAACGAGTCACCAGGTTTAATCCCTCAAAAACTATATACAAGTAGGTGATCGTGGCACATAAAAAGTCTAAGTCTGTTCAGGGCCTATGGGCCCTGTTATAATCATCCACAGCATGGGCTAAACACCTAAACAATCGGACCCATGTCCGAGGTTCCCCCACAACATGAGGTTGCATGGATGGCGGCAGATCCTCTATCTCTGCCATCGGGACTGTGCGAGTGAGCGCAGTGAAGTTCCGCTCAACTCGTCTAAGGACCCTCTCGGCCTCTCCGACTAGGAGGTTCCCTGCTACTGCTGCTCCCCCAGTGGCGGCAGCCACGACTTCTGTCTGTGGACAATGCCTATTCTATGCATAATTAGCAGGTTGCACGGGTCCCACATCTGCATGCAACAAACGTTTACCCGTCAAATACTCTGGCATACAAAAAAAAAATGATATATATAACAAAAATACATAAAAATTACATATGCAAACAAAAAAAAAACTACAAAGGTGGAGACTTACCCATATCCCCTCGCTCCTCACCAGGAGGCATGGGTATCTCAGGATCTCTAGAGAAATATATCCCTGCATACGGGTAGTCCTCGATAACAGGGATCTGTCGTGACAGCCAAGCAAAGAAATCATCTTCGAAGGACTCAACGGTCCTTCCACCACCCTTTCATGGCAGTAATACTGCCCATCTACACACTACAGGGAAAGAGGCTTGATGTCCTCGTACTACAACCCGAGGACTGAAACTCAGAACTCTCTCAAAAAAGAATGAACACAAGATGGTCTCGAACCCGAAGTTCCTATGTGTCCACTGTCGGAAATCTGTCAATTGTCTCTTCATGCACTCGAGCAGTGTGGTACTCCAATCAAAAATTTGTGCATTCATGCACTGGATGGCACAGTTCATCTATGCGCGTGAAGCCTGATGCACGGCTGCTGAGCTGGTAATCTGCCCAATCAGTAACAATATAGTCTGCAACGCTAAGTTAGTAATCTTGCTAATGGGTACCTGGGAGCCCACACGGTCAGTCCTAGCCTCACAATGCTCAGCTATCAATTCTGATATCTTGCTCGGCCCCGTAGGAAAAGTCTGGAAGTTGACTGGTTCCCCTCTCCTTGAGAGGCCAGTTAGAAAGTAGATATCCTCGGTGGTGGGAAACAGTGATTGCCCCTCTAGCATAAATGCCTCTGCATCAGGGTGCCAGTAGTCAATCAAGGAATTCAGTAGCCTTGGTTGTGCACACATAAATAGACATAAAAAGAATTTGAGTAAACCGCATTGCATTAACACGGCCACGACATTCGGATCTGCTGCAACCAACTCATTGATTGCCTCATGCTCCCTTTCCCTCCACTGGACATACATCCTTCCAACACAACAAGGTAGAGGAGGGTCAGTACTTCCTTTTACTTTGCTTTTTCATCATAAAAGGGGGGTACACACAAGTTGTAGAGGTGACAGTCGCGTGTACATGCGGGCAGAATTTACTCTGCCCGAATGTACACGTGGCCTGTCCAGAGACAACCCACATGTACCTAGGGCTGACCTTTTTAAGGTTGACGCCCACCCAAAAAATAAACTAAATAATGAAATTGAAGTATTGAATAACTAGATAAGGGAGTTTGTACTTACTTGGTCCAAGAAAAAGTTCGTTTCGTCCACTGTAGCTCCCGAAATCACTGTTTTTGGCAAAGGGGGTCTTTTGGCTCGAGAGTCAATTTCCAAATCAGCTATGGTGATAATGAGCTGCCAGCTTCTATTTATAGACTTTTTGGCCTCTTTTTGTCACACTTTTTGGCCTCCCTTATCAGTTTCTTTATACCAAAAACCATTTAGAGTGATTCGGGAGTTATATGGGAGGGATTTGATCGAGTATTGGGAAAAAAAAATTGAGTTTTGAGAAAATATTGACGGTCCATAAAAAAAAATCAACTTGAGAATATAGGTTAGGTTACCACCCCAACTTTTGCATATCGTTGTCTTTTTCTTATACTATAGGATCGATCCCATCAGGTTGTGACATGGAACCATCATATCTGCTCTAGAAGTGTCGCAACTTGGTGGTAGAGCTTACCAGAACATGGATGCCCTAGGTAGGTCCTGGTTGCATTATGGTGTCCATGCCGTTTCTAAAAACACTGTAGGCTTGGGAGTCCGTATAGTCTTTCCTGAATATGAGTTTGAACCTCATTTGCATGAATCTTTTTCACTCTTTGTCTCACCCTCAGGACTCCCAAAAAATAACGGGTCTCCTTTTAAGCCCTTTTCAGACCCTCTAAAAATGAAAATATTGTCGAGCGATCTTGTGACCTTTCACGCTCGTTAAACTGAAATTTGAAGTCACGTCTGTCCGACGGTAGTTTACCCCTTTTTCGGTCCAGATGGCCAACTGTACGAACAAAGGTATACTCTATCGAATTTCCATTCTTTAGAAGAGTACTCTCAGGTATAATTTTATTCCTTTTTCGAGCCTAAGGGACTAAACTTACGAAAAATAAACCCCCACAGAATCCATAGTTAAGCTCTTTTCAGACTCCCTAAAATTGAAAATATCGTCGAGTGACTTTATTCTTTCACACTCGTTAAATTGGTCCATAAGAATATTCCTGACGGAGTCCATAGTTAAGGTTTTTTCAGAATCCATAAAAGTGAAAAAATAGCCGAGTGATCTTGTCCTTGTCACACTCGTTAAAATGGTTTTGAATTGACGTCTAATCGGTGCTAGTTTATCCCTTTTTTGAACCGACTAGACTATTGTCGAAAAATGAACCCCAACGGAGTCTCCTTTTATTCTTTTTCAGACTCTTTAAATATGAAAAACCACCGATCTTACCTTCTCTGGGCTCGTTAAACTTTCATCGAAGGACGTTACCATTGTGTATTCTATCAACCGCATTTGCATTCCTTATCCACCAGCCTTGTGACAGTTTGCTTCTGCGTCTTAACACCTTTGGCCGCCGGAGGATTTTTCCCGAGTATCATTTTACCAGAACATCAGTCTTGTCCTTGTGACTTGAGCTCATATGTTTGTAGAACTCGTTCCTCCATTGTAACGTAATATTCCTTTATTCTTTTTCCAAAATTATCGAAAAGAACAAAAAAAATCAAATATACCCCAAAAAGAGGATGGGAAAAGTATTTTCTTTATTGGCAGCATGATGAGTCACCCTTGGATAAAGCACATCTGTCTGTTTGATCATCAGACTATGGGATGTAGTACGACCTTAGGAATCTTTTCTCGCTATATAGAGTTGTGTCCTCCACCGTTTGGTTATTCTTCCAAACATATGGAGAGTTTGTGTTGCCTCCTTCTTCGTAGACTTATGATTAACATATATGTTGCCTGAGTCTTATCACTTGTCGTGATATTATCCAAGGGAAGTTTTTCACTAAGCTTGAGTCGGCCCCTCTGCAATATGTCTCTTGTCCACATACCCAGCCATCCTGAACGTCCAATCAAGTCCTTGTTCAAAATCACTGAAGCCTTCAATCCGATCATCAAGATTATCAAGTCCATAACCGACGAGTCGTCGAAGACCTCTAGGTAGTGCAGTCGTACACTCATATTACACTCCTACCCGAGTTTAAAAATATTTTGAAGTTGTTGCTCGAGCTATGAAGTCCAGCCATTAGGCCGAATTAGCTTCTAGAAGAAGGATACTCTATATGTATATCTTTCTAATTTCGATTTGTAGCTCCGCTGTGTATTATTCGCAGCTACTCTTTATAGTTATTTGACATGGATCTACAATGTATTTGATTGGTAGACATGGTTCTATTTTATCCCGAGCATGGGTATGCCCGCCTCGGGGAGACATTTGTTATTTTGCAGACGGCACCTCCTGGTTCCTGATCCTTGGGCTCAATCGTTCGGCACATCAGTAAATATTGGTAATGTATTTCGGCCATCAGATGCTCTTCTGACCTCACACATTAGGGGGCATCTGTTATAAACCTAAATTTCACCACACATGCTTACCTAGCATCAGGCCAATTCATATCTCTTCTTTGCCAAAACTCTGTTGAACAACTCTTTGAAAATCCTCTTGTGTCAAGGCCCATGCGCCCTAACCCATTACTGCACATGTGTGCACGCTGGCTGACTCACAATAGCCCACGTGTACCTAAAAAAGCACGAAAAAAGGAAATTTGTCGAAAGAACAAAAATCTATGGGTCAGTTAACTGAAACTCCCAGCCATGCATGGCCGAGGGTTCATCCAAAACCCTAGCTCCTTCTAGCCTATAAAAGAAGGGGTAGGGGGTACCATTTGGAGGAGGAAAAAATATAGCGAAGAAACTCTGCCCATTTGCGTAATCCATTGTCCCAACCCTTTAGACTTTCCTCATGCCAAAAGAGATTTAACGCAAAGCAGTTGAAGGACAGAAGAGGAGGAGCCCAGGATCAGGTTCAAGGAGCAGTGGTCGGTCTCATCTTTTTTGTAAGTTGATTCAATTTCAGTAATAAAAAGAATACTTTTCCTGTCCCAATGCATGAATTGTCTATGGTGTGATTAATTTATGCTTGATTTCTAACCCTTGAGTATAGAAGTAGAATGCATGCATAGTTGTTGTTTGTCTTGAGTGCAGGTCATATGTGGAAGGAGCAGCATAAGAAAGTAATCGAAGAGCAATGGAGGATCTACATCGAACGTCGGTAATAAGGTTGGTGGTCCTTTTCCATGCATTTACTGTGAAAAAGGGGTTTAAATATTGGGTTGTAGGTAAAAAAGTAGTTTCTATTCGGTCAAAATCTACATCCAAGTCTGACCCTAGTTTGTTAGTCCGTAGGGTGTTTTTCCCAACAACAAGGGGGAGCAGCCAAAATAGTAGTTTGGCTGGTCATTGTGTGTTGTATAGACAATTTATGCAATTGCTTCATCAGTTGTTCAGCGGGCTTTGTTTGTGCTGAACCAACAATACCATCGACATGTGGTCCAGCTCTCTGTCTGGTTTTATCAAGTATTGAGCGTGGCGCATCTAGCAAGATATCGTATAATAAACAGGACTGAGAGTATATTAGCTCAAATTGTTGAGCTCTCATGATGGAATATTCTTCGGAAAACACTCCCGACGTCGCAACATCTTTGGATAAATGTGGGACCAAAGACTTAAGGAACCACTTGAGCGGGAATGTTGGTGGGACTGGCACCTTAATTAAACTCTTTCAGCATCTCCATTCTTGGATGTGATCAGAGATATGGTCCTCTTTTGTATGTTCGAAATTGGCCAGCAATTTTGTGCCAACGTCGTATCTCACAAGTAATTGGAAATGGTTTAGGAAAACCATTGCCAATTCACCAAAGGAAGATTATCTTGAGCGGTCGAGCTCAATGTACCATTTCGTGGCACTCCCAATGAGAGTACGTTGAAACAATTGCAACTAACCATAGTCGTCTTTCAATGAGTTAGACGAGCACCAAATATGGAAGGTGGTCACATGACCTCCTGGATCTTCATTAGGCTTGGCTTCGAACTTTGGTATGTCTGAAGGAAACTTCGTCGGCATAGGGGTCCAACGTGAATCATGACAGATGGGTCATTCAACAACCTTGTCAAGTATGGAAAATGCAAGGTTGCCAGGAAAGGTATTTTGGGTTGTAGGTGATAACCATGGAAAAAGGGACCTGGAGTTTGACTAGCACCAGGTTGCCAGGAAAAGTTTGGCTGCTAGCCTGGGTTCTGGTAAAAACCATGGCCATGACCAGTGTACGGATTTTGTGTGTGAGGAGACATCATCGGCTGATTCCCAAAATAGGACGTAGATGGTTGGGCGTGCATTACATTCAGAGGACTTTGGGAAGGGTTGCCCCATGTTGATCCCATGGGCATAGGCATAGTACCTTGTCTGGGGTTCCATTGGTTGTGAAAATAAATTCCCCAGATCGGCATTCCTGACGAGGGAACTGATCCCTACCAATAATTCCAAGGTCCTGATGTGGAAGAAGTTCCTTTGCTTTCCCCCTGTGCAGGAATAGTACCCTACATAGGAATAGGTTGGCCGTAACCGGGGTTCCCCCCAGTCGGGAAAGAAGATGAAGAGAAAGCGTTGTTACCAAATGCATCGAACAAAGAAAACGGTGTTGAACCTGCCGGCATATTATAAGCAGGTGGTCCTTCACTTCCTACTCCAAATAAACTATGGTATGTGGGTGGCCCGGCGGATTGCTGGTGGGTGCCACCGAGCAAAGGGGACGAAGGAGGTATATGACCTCCCCCATAAGGAAAATAATTAAAAGGAGATGAAGTGCCCCCAATGTGTCCTTGCAGAGGAGCATTAGAGCTCCCTACCCCCAGACCTAAAGTCTGTAAAGTGGAGTAGGAAAGTACAAGACTTGTACCTGAGCTAGGCATCACGTATGAGAACAGAGGGACTGTCGCACGTGGTGTGAAAGGGGCAGTGGCCTCTACCATAGACAACATTGGACCACTACTCGAGGTAGAGGAGGTCGAGACCATGGTGGCTCATACTGGTGACGATGGGTTAGGAGGTGGAATATCCCTTGTGGTGACAATCGTAGTGGGAATTGAAGAATTCCCAGAAGAAGTGGCAGCATTTGTTTCCATTGTTGCGTACGACACTGTCTGACACTCATAAGGGTGAATCTGTATGATGATGGTTGCCGAAAGATCAGTGGTTGGAGTTTCAGATGGACCAATATCTTTCACTCCAAGGTCTAAAACGGTCGTTTCCTCTGGATGTTTGTCGGGTACAGTTTCATGTCACCCAGACGCTTCAAAAGACCCTTATTGGTCTAGCTTTCACCTTAGTGGTGGCGGAGGTGGCTCCAGTGTAACTGGTGATAGGCCCAGAAGCCTTCGTGACCAGCGAAGCTCATGATCCTCCACTGTGTGAGAATATCAAAGACACACTAGGGCTTTCCATTCGTTCAAAAAACAACACACACTAAAAAGGTCTCTCCAAGATAAAAGAAGCAAACACTAAACTACTTGGAATAACAGTTACAACAACCAACAATAGAGAAACTTACTAGTGCAAGTGCAACTCGAACACAGAAGCACCCTCCAGGTATACTCTACAAAGCATGGCCCAATGTTTGTCCTAGGTACTGCGGTATACCCCCGCAGTCACCTATGTATGTCTCTAAAAACGATAGGCAACTAGGTTGCCAGTGCGCCAACAGTCACCAGGCAGGTACAGTTGAAAGTCGGGTAGACCACAATGAGCAAGGTATCGAGCCCGAAACCTATCAAGGGTATCGAAGGCAAGTGGTCTGAAAGACAATTGAGGACCTCGAACGGATTTGAGACCCATGAAGCTCCATGGAAAATGCAATCGACGAAATCCCAAGACAAGCCCTCTATATGTGTTCTCCACTATGATTGGTCCATCTTTGGAGGGGTTATCTCCACTACCTTTCCACACATGACCTCGCTCGTATCCCCTATGTTAGAGGGCGGTCTCGTATAAATTTCTCGATACTGGACTTTGACACTCCCTAACTCAGACTCCAATGTTTGATTTAATGGCCTTGAAGAGTTTCCTCTCCAACCTAATTCAAGGCCCTAACCCTGAACTAGTTGGTTGACCCTACAAACATAAAAAGTCTAATGAATTTTAGATTTAGCATTAATTTTTATGGCTTGTCTTAAGTCAAAGGTTATGAAAGTGAAACTAGTGATGTTTGAAAGACGAAAGAAAAATAAACAGAAAGCTGGAAACAAAATAACTTCTTCTTGACTCAAATCTTAAACAACTGCTCAAACTAAAAAAATTCTAAGATCTTTAAACAACAAAATCAAAGAAGGATTTCACTCGACTATGAGCTACTTACGATCTAAGTAAACCATTAAGAACATATGAAAGAAAAGACTTTTCCCTGGTTACTAATGCAAACCAACACTATTTAACCAAACAAAGAAATAAAAGATTTTTTTTTTTTATTTGAATGCTCACAAAGCAAAAAGGAAAAATATCAACAAGTAAAAACAAAGAAAACTCTTGGCCTAAGCGCGGATCGCAAAGATTCACTTTAAAAATAACACACAAGCAAATTAAAACTGGACTCTCACACTTGTCTAAAAACCTTATAAAAAGAAAATTTAGAGGAAGACTTCTTAATGAAAAAGAAAGATATTGCTCTGATCAAACCTAAGTTACTGACCGCTATGATAGAGACTCAAAAAACTGAAAGGTATAGCTCTTGTCAAAGGAAAGGATGACTACCTTATCTTAAACAAAAAAATTCTCCACGAGCACGTTGCTGACAGTTCAATAGCAAGCGTGTGCATGCGAGTTGTGTATAGTCAGGGCGCATGTACACACATGCAGACCCTATGCAGGCCGTGTGTACTTCTAAAACTCTAAGGAAAATGAAGGGCCAAGCAGTCCAGCCCAAGAAAAGACTATTGGTACTGAGAACCAGGATCTCTTGAAGACTCAGACACTTACTTTAACAGAAAAAAGAAAACAATTCAAGGAAAACTTCATAGAACAAACCAATCTGAGGTGAAACCTAAGCTATAGATTGCAAACAACAAAGACTAGAAAGAGTTCCAGAAAACCCCTGAAAAGGATTATTTATGACAGGGGAGAGGATGACTGCCTCTCTAACAGAAACTTTCTAGAATTATACATGCGACTGACACTTCCTCAACTAACAAGTACACATGGGTTGTGGGAAGGTAGGGCACGGGTACATGCGTGTAGACCTTATACAGGTCATGTGTACCTCTATGGGTCTTGAAAAAAAATGCGGTCAAGCAAAGAAAGAGAAATAACTGGTATTGAAGACCAGAATCTATGTTAGCTCAGACTTTTGCAGAAACTTTAAAAACAAGGAATGAAACCAGTTTTTAAAAATACCCAAGAAAAAACATTTCCAGAAACCCTAGAGATCCCCAGTATGGTCACCAATTCTGTTGTGGGTGGGAAATCCCTCCTACGGACTAACACTAAGGGTTTTATCATGCATGCAAAAATGACCTAAAGATTCTTACTTTTTACCATCATCCCATGCCTAAACCCCCATTACTCATATGTAAATACAAGTCTCAAGAGATTAAGTTGACGTACCTTGTTTTTTGTGTTTGATGTCGATCCCTTTTCATGCTTTGTCGTTCTTTGACTGCAAATCTCCTCCCAATGCTGACCTACATTCACTAAAGACAAACAAATAACTCTGCATGCATTTGATCTATGAACTAACGGGTTAGATATTTAATCAATCATACAATCAATATTCCAATAATGACAATCTCATATGGCGAGATGGGAAAAGTAATTATTTTATTAACTTCACAATGATACCTTACAATGATAAAGTCATCTACTGCTCCTCGATCCTAGTCCTGGGCTCTTCTTCCACTGTCTTCCAACTTCTTTTCTCTATACTTATCTTTTCACAAGGATGGGTAAAGGTTGGGACAAAGGGAATGCTTAATCGAGTATAGTTTCTTTACTATGATTCTCCTCCTTTCAAATGGTACCCCTAACCCTTCTTTTATAGGTTAGAAGAAGCTAGGTATTTGGTCAAGTGATCGGCCATGCATGGCCGAAAGGTTTAGTTAACTTACCCAAAGATGTGTGTTTTGTCATCAACTTTCCTTTTTTTGTGCTTTTGTAGGTACATGCGGGCTGTCTTGGGTCAGCTAGCATGTACATGCGTGCAGTAATGGAGCAAGGCACGTGGGCCTTTATAAAAGGGGTTTTTAAGAAGAGTTGTTCAGTAGTGTTTTGGAAAAGAAGGAATCTGAGATGGCTTGATGCCAGGTAAGCATGTCTGGTGCAAATTAGGGTTATAACACCTTCTGATTTTGAAGTCACTAGTTGGTGATGAAATCCAACGTCGCGAGACCGAGATAAGAAGGGGTTGGGCTAGGGTGAAAAATTTACATTGACGACCTTATTAACGGACTTACACCCTGGTGAAATATCCCACACATAATCGTGGGTATACCCTCCAAGGAGCCCAAGTGAGTTTGGCCGACGTCGATTCCAGGTACCATGAAGACTTGTCCCTTCATAGTCACCTTGTGTAAGACCCTAAGAATATGGGCTACTAAAGTTACAAAAAACAACAATGATGCCTAGGGAAATAGTCGACAGTCCGATCCACACGCAAGGGCAGGGTATCGATCCTGAAATCAACTTGAGAGGCTTCCACTCATCATTGTGGGTATACCTTCAAGTGACCCCCATAATACATGCAATCTCTACACTGAGACCAAGAAAACAGGGTGAGTAACTCTGCCAATCTCAATGCGACCTCAGGTTTGACCCTTTTGTGAGAAGGGCTTCCTAGGACAAAATGTTGCAAATGGATTTTAACACTTCCTATCACAAGATATTATTGTGTGTTCTTTTCTTTGGGGAGCGTGTCTCACTACCTATTCCAAATCTCTAGCCTAGCTAATGTTGGTGTAAAAAATCCCTAGAAAATAAAAGTTACTACTTGAGTTTTAAATTTCGTAATGTTTTTTAGAGGCTGTTACTCAAAAGGTAGACAGAAATGAAACAAATGTTGTGTAAGACTTTGACCCAATAACATGCAAATAGAAATGAATGATGCAAACTTTCATTCGATGAATTCTATCTACAGTAGAGAGAAGGTATTTTTCTGGAACAATGTGAACTATGACGTACAATTCCTTATCTTTGAATGTAATATCGAACAATCATAAACAATGTAATTTCATTATTCGTTCTCTTTCAATTTCTTGAATGTCAAAATTTTCTGCATAAATGATCACCTAAAAGACTGAAAGACTTTATTTTTTCCTTTTGAAACCCAAAATAGAGATGGAACTAAGAAAGGGCAAGCAGTCAATGAAAATAAAACACTCAACAAGCACCTAAATCGATCTTTCAATGGAGATAAAAATAAAAAAATGACAAGAAAATGTTTCTTCAAATGTGATTAAAAAATGGTCTTCTGATCATTAAGAAATCTAGAATGCGTAACCAACCTAAAAATTCAAATCCAATCGAAGATTTTTAATCGAGCAAGCACTTAGACACAAGTCCAGAGATTATACCCTTGTCGATAAAAATCAAAAACAAAAAATGGAAAAAGATCAAACGAGAGGTGTTCGATCTCTGAAACCAATCAAGAGCAAGCTTAAACAGTCAGAGAAAGTCAAGAACTAGCATTAAAAATCCTTTCCCATCTGACTAAAGAAAAACTGGGCAACAACAGAGGCCAAAACCCACTCCAAAAAATTTATCAAACGTCATCGCAGGTTGGCAGTATAACGCAGTGTGGAAATGAAGAGTTTTTGCAGGTTAGAAATAGACAGGATGCGGAAATCTCACACTAAAATAAACCACCAGGGTGAGAAAATCAAAGGTTTTCGCAAGCTATCTATAAGGTGCAGTGCGGAAGTGTTTGAAAAATCAAGAAATTGGGAGAAAAGGGCAAAGCATCTAAGTGGACTTTCAAACCCAGAGAGTCTAAATGGATCTCCCACAGACTCAGAGACTAATTTCAAGTAAAACGAATAGGTCAAAAGAAAATGGCCAACAAAAAACCACAATCATGTTGTTCCTCCCCACTGGAGTCGCCAATTTTGTTATTGGGTAAATCGTTAAGTGCAGACACGAATCGATCCCCCTAGTTCCACCTAGATCTAGAAAAAAACAGGACAGGAAATGACTCTTTCCCTAAGTTATAATCATTGATCTAACTATCAAATAAGGAGTTGATGACTTACTTTTGAGATCGCTTCCTTATATCTTTGTTGTTCCCGCTTCACTCCAGTGCTCCTGTGAAACCGGATCTCCAGCGACACAAGCCAACCAAAGTGAAACCAACTATGATAGATTCAATGAAAACTCAAACATGTGATCAAGGAGTCATGTAATCAAATGAGAATAATTTTATGGGAAAGAAACATGCCACTTTATTATATTGAATAAAATTGGAAGATACAACCGAAACTCCTTGATGTCGCAAGTTACCTTTTAGTGGTCCTTCGTTCTGACACACACGTATAATTATTCCATAATTTTCATGAATATGATCTCCAAAATATCAATGGACAAAAGTAGGCCTCAAGCATCCACTGATATAATGTTCTTCACACAATATCCATCCTATTCTTCCATCAATCCTTTGCTCAACTTTGCTTAACTGTGCTTAACCTTTTCCATGAGAAGCCCATTATTATATAGGAGAAACTAAAGTGGTTTAAAGGGATGAGTATTATCCCACCATATCAAAGAAGTCAGTAGGATTGTAACCATACAGATGCCATTTCTATTCCAGAAGATTCCTCTTCTAGAAACTTCTCGAACCTCTTTCCTCTTTTGGCTTCTAGATGCCACCACACCGTGCATATACAGCAGCCTGCGGAAATACCGCAGACTATCTATATATCATCACATGTAAATCATTGATTTCCACACTGTACACTATGGGAAGCCGGCGATGTCCTTCTAAAAAGTAGTCTTGCAGAGGAGGAAAGAAGTCAGTTTTGTATGGGAAAAGATGGTTTGTAGGGCCGGATGACATGCCTGTAAAGTCATCATCAGAGGGACCAAAATAATGTGTAACAAAAGGCCAACGGGTGGTCTATGTCTCATGTTCCCAGTTGTGCTAACACAGCTCCTAACACAATAGAAGATGCATCAACATGTACATGGAATTCCTTGCTCCAGTCTGGAAAAACTAGAATAGGTGCAGTAGCCATTTTTTGTTTCATCATGTCGAAGATCTACTGGCATTCTTCTATCCATTGAAATTGACATTATTTCTTCAGACATTTCTCCATGGGTGTTGTAATCTGTGCATATCCTTTAATGAAATTCCTATAGTATCCAGTATGTCCCAGTGCACTGTGCAGTTGTTTGACTGAAGTAGGAGGGGGAAGATCAACTACAATGGAAATCTTGGATGGATCTAACAACAATCCTTGCTTGCAGACAATATGACCTAATAGTACTCCAAAGGGTGAGAAGAATATGCACTTCTTCATATTTAAGGAAATCTGGAACTACCTACACTTTTCGAACATTAGTCTTAGACATTCAATATGATTCTTCAATAAACTAAAAATAGTCCAATCATCAAAGTATGCTTCTAGAATTTTATGTAAAAACTCTTTGAATGCTTCAAACACCACCTTAGAAAATATGATTGGGGCATTCTTCAATCCAAATGACATCACTGTATACTGATAGGATCCCCATTCTATTGAAAATGTGGTTTTATGGTGATATTCCTTGGCAATCCTGATCTGATGGTATACTGAAAATCTGTTAAGAACCAAAGACTGAATACAAAATCACCACAATAGAAATAGAAGAACAATATGCAAAATCTCCTTTATTACCATCAAACCCTTAGGGTAGGGCAACACCATACAATGGATCCTATTATGGAAGGGATCCTCTCATGTTCACTTGCCTCTTCGAGGGGGCATCCTCCTGATGAGCTTCAGCTCCAAATACAATACTTCTCTTCATGTCTCATTACATTGCTTGAACCCCTTTTTATAGTGCTACCATCACCTAAGAACATTCTAGAGGAGGAATCTTCTAGAAGTAGAACCTTCTAAGAAGTCCTCTTACATTTATTATATCTAATTACTCATTTATTATATCTAACTACCATAGTGGACCTTATTTAATAATACAGTGGACCTAGTCCACTTTACATTGAATGACCTCCACTATTATCATTATGGGCCCTCTAGGCCCCCCCACTACCTCTCTAGCTACCTTACATTCCATCCCCCTTATGAAAGCGTTGTCCTCAACGCTTGATGTACAACCCTATACCAGGGTCCCATGGATAATTGTGGAC
>SNQJ01S0005749.1:81708-103901 GCA_010110895.2 Picea sitchensis
ACCTAAGAACATTCTAGAGGAGGAATCTTCTAGAAGTAGAACCTTCTAAGAAGTCCTCTTACATTTATTATATCTAATTACTCATTTATTATATCTAACTACCATAGTGGACCTTATTTAATAATATAGTGGACCTAGTCCACTTTACATTGAATGACCTCCACTATTATCATTATGGGCCCTCTGGGCCCCCCCACTACCTCTCTAGCTACCTTACAAAATCCATCTGTAAAAGAATATACCTCCTAGCCTCCTAAATTATCCAACACTTCGTTAGTAAATGGGGTAAGGAATGGGTCATGCAAACAGGCATCATTCATCTTCTTGAGATCCACATAGATCCTGATCTCTCCTGTCTTCTTGTCTTGTACCACCATAGCACTGATCCACTCTGATTCTTCAACAGGTTCTATAATCTTAGCTTCCAGCATTTTGTCAAGTTCAATCTTCACTTTCTCCTTATATTTAGGGTTCAATCTGTAGGGTCTTTGTTTGACTGGTCTTGCATCTGGTTTCAAAGGGATCCTCATCTCTCCCATACGCCCTTTAATTCCCTTCATATCAGTGAACTTGGTCGGAAAGAAGTCTTGATATTCATGCAGTAACTCTCTAATCTTATCAATAGTAGCAGCATGCCAATAATCCCCAACATTTGCAAGCTTCGTTGTTTTCTCTATTCCAATATTGACTTTATTGATCTTGATCGGTTGTCCAATGAAAGGTATATCAACTCCTATTCCTTATATGTCTCTTTGGCCTTCTGTTTTGATGATGTTCACCTTCCTA
Organism: Picea sitchensis; assembly: GCA_010110895.2. NCBI lineage: Eukaryota > Viridiplantae > Streptophyta > Pinopsida > Pinales > Pinaceae > Picea > Picea sitchensis. The sequence continues at coordinate 82,495 of SNQJ01S0005749.1, forward strand.
GGATCATCATCTTCATCAACATTGATGTTGTAACAGTCTTGCAGTTTCTGGAGAGGCGCAGTCCATTCATCCTCTACTTGTTCTTGAGGGAGGTTGGATGCCTCCTCAAATACTTTATGTCTTATAATCTACAATGCTTGATATACTGAAGGATATTGACTTTCAAACAGGAAGGTAGTTGCAAAGTTCTGATTCATACCTTCCCAATCTATAGTGATGAGGCGCAGTTTTGCCTTCAAGTACCAGTTGATAGGGGTTGTGTCTAGAGTGTTAATGAATTTGTGCACCCATTTCTCTTGGGGAATGTTGTTCCAAGCTTCCTCAAAACTTTGCACATAGTCCTTCGGACATCTTTCACTTGTGTACCTAACTTCGCAACCTTCTACTTTTGCTGAGAACCGTGTTGTCATTAAAGTACGACATTGTACCCAGTTTGTAATTTTGTTTTTGTATGTCCCCCACCATCTTGTTAGTGTTTCTTTAAAAGCCTCATCCATTGCCAACAGTCATCATTGCATTGGTACACTTTCTTCAACGTCCGACAAGAATGTTTCTAGAGGATTCAGACCATCAAAGGTGGGTAAGTTACTTACCATTGTGTCGATCCAGTGAACTTCTCTACTTAATCTAGCACATCTCCTTGTAAATACTTCATACATTTTGTTATGTCAGTTCTCTAGTGCTTCCTCTGAATCTAATGAACATGCGTTGTCACTTCGCTAGCTTAGCTTTCCATCAGCCATAGGATTAATGTAATCCTGTTGTCTGGCTGTTAGTTTATATATGTTTTCCAGTTCATATGCACGATCTTCTTCTCTGATGGGTTATTTATATCTCTAACCTTCATCAATCTCTAAAGGTGCAATGACCCTAAGTCCATCTCCTTCAAACGTCATTTTTATTTTCTTTAAATCAACCATAGTGGAATTATTCAAAGCCCAATCAATTCCTAACAGTGTAGGGTAAGGACAACTGTCATCAACTATCTCAATTACCTTGAAGTCTGAAAATCTTCTTAATCCATCGATGTCCATAGGGACATGTTCCAATATTCCAAAGGGGCTTACATCTTGTTGGTTAGCCATCCTAATCCCTATAGGGAAATATATCAACCTAGGTTTTTCCATCAGTGCCCAGCTCTTCTTCGTCATGACATTGACCTCCAACCCTAAGTTGAGGACCACATAGTCTATATCATACTCTCATATTTGAGAATTCAAGTGTAATTCCTTATTTGTCCTTCTCCGTTTAGATACTTGGTGTACTACCCTATTCAGTAAGGGATCTATCTTTCCTAGCTCATATTGTCTGATTAAATTTTGTAGCTCTTCGACAGCTCCTTCATCTTGAATCCACTTAATACAAGTATACGAAAATTCCATGAGCTTGCTTACCTCTTTTCCTTCTTTTGGAAAATCATACTAATCGAATGCCAGAGGCATTCCATATTCTCTTAATTTTGGTCGTGTCTTTGATGAAGAACCTTGGTCTCCCCTAAATTATTTTCTTTCCTCCTCGAATATTTGTCTTTCTTTCTTTACATCAAAAGTTTTGGTCTTCTCTACAGCTTTCATGATTCCTTATTTGTCTGTAGTCTTATCTGGGGTCATTTTGTCTTCTCCTGTAACAAGGCCTCCTCTAGTGATAATAGCGAATCTAGGGTCCTCTCCATGAGGTTCAGCGTATATCAGTTTCACTTGCGGGTTATGTTGTGGTCCTCATCTCTCCTGAAGCTTGGCTAACAGCGCAAGACAATATTCTATAACATGTTTGAATGAACTGCAGTAGATGCAAGTGGTACAAGGGTTCTGAAAGTCCCTTGCTAAGTGTCCTGGTTGCGCCCAGTCATAACAGATGATCTTTCCTCAATAGTGACCCATACCTCCACCTCATCCTCTTCCTCTGAATCCACCGTGAGGGTTGAATTTTCCTCTTCCTAGTGAATTATACTATGTAGTGTTTCCTTCTTGATGTACTTCACCTTGAATCTTGTATATATCCCTCGACTTTTCATGCATGAGTTCATAAGCCCTACAATCCCTATCATCATGCCCCACGGACTTATAGAAAATGAAATACAAATTTGTGGGTATCTGGACATATTTTTGCATGTAATAGTACTCACCTGGGTGATGTCTATTTCTGCATACCTCGCACGAGGGTAGGGTGACTTGCTTCAAAGGGCTCAGAGCTCCAAAGGACAAGTATTCATGGAATAGGGGACAATTCTCCTTGTCATGGCCTTCTGATTTGCATCTGACACACCAAATGTCTTCTCTTTTATATTTTCCCTTATCTTTCTTCATATCTTCGACCTGCAGAGACAAACTAGTTAGTTGACTCAAGATTTGACTCATACCTGAGCTAGATTCTCCCATAGGGGTTGATTCTAGCTTCATGTCGATCTCCAGCACCTCAGCCTGTGAATCAATCTTCTGTTGCATCAGAGGAACTCTGATGTGTGGTAATATAGAAGTGATGAACCATTCCTTGTTCTGCTCATCTGGTATTTGAAAATTCAACTAGCCTGTTAGGGTCTTGAACCTCTAATCAAATTCCCAAACAGGTTCAACTACCTTCTATTTGATCTCGTTTAGCTCTGTAATACATTGTGACTTCGATTTGGGTTTCTTGATATCTGCAATCAACTCATTATTGATCTCATTCAACGGCTTAGGTTGTGCAAGTCCTTGGACAAGCTTCATGTACCAACTCAGTGTGCGATCTCTTAGAGTAGTGCTAAACTATGTTCTTTTAACAACTCCATCTATGGCATTCTTAATATTCCCTATAGATTCACATAGGAACCAGTGCTTATCAGGATCCTCAGATCCATCTCCCCTAAATATAGGGAGCCTCATCTCATCTTCCATAGAGCTTCCTAGGTTTCTTGTCTGAGTATATGTTGAACTACTAGTAATAGTATTCTAAGGACTCTGGTGACTCTAACTATTTTGATTTCTTAATGATACTGAAACAACAGGAGGAGTAATAGTACTTACTTCAACATTCTGTGCAGTTCCTGAAATTTTATCTCTTCCCGACGAGGTTCTCCGACTTCCACTTCCACTTCTCTAATGGATTTGGAGTGCTCTTCATCCGTCATATCTTCCTTTTCTCCACTGTAGAAACCCTCATCCCTGTAGTTTTTCTTAAACAAGTTCGCAAGATGAACTTCTATGAATTCTCTCCCACTGCGTGTATGTCTAGCCTTTGTGTCGTTGTTGTTGTTCGAGTTCTTGAACATTATCCTTTTCCAATCTGACCAACTATTGTGTATTCAAGATGTTCTTCTCATGCAATAGCATCTTCATCCTTGGATTCAAAAAGTGTAAAAATTTTCTGGGTCCCTTGAAGAAATATCTCTCAGCTTGGCTATATGATTCTACTCTGCCAACAACAAACTCAGTGATGTACCCTCCAATGGTGCTATCAAACCAGTGATCTACTTTTCATGATATTTTGTTATCAACTCTCTTGACCTTCTTGATCAGCGTCGACCTCCAAACCACAGAAGATCTAGATCTGATCTCAAACTAGGTATCTTCTAACCTAGCTATCCACTCATATAGCTCTTGATGGATTCCTCCAAATAAAATCTCATGTATATCGCTAAATATATATCTTCCTAACCAATCCTATGTAATAATATTAGGGTTCTTGTTCTGGGCTTCGGTGAAGTCCTTTTCTTGATCTTCTATCCACTTTTGAATCTCTGTCTTTGATGAAAACCACCTTGAAATTCCCTCAAGAATATTCCTATGCCTGCAATGAAATGATTTTTTGGCACAGGGGTAGACCCAGGGTTCGGCTCCAAGAGCGCACCAACAATCCCTAACTACTGGCCCTTTCGGCAACACCTGTGAGGCAAATTCAGTCTCACCCAAAGCAGCTATCATGGGGTTGCAGGACAGAGATGTCTACAACCAAGGGGAATATCAAGTGGAACAACACAGCATTTAAATATCACTTACCTGCTTAACTCTACTCTGCATAACTATCAATCATATCTAACCCAGTAATGTAGTAAAAACATATCAAAGGACAAAGAATAGACCATCAATCACACACAACACAAGATGTATGTGGTTCACCTCTCTCTAGGTCTACGTCCACAGAACTGTGCTTTATAATATATTAAGATGAAGCATACAATTCTTGTCTGCGCTCTTAGCTAGTAGATCTTCTTCTTCTTCTCTCTCTTTCTCCCCCTTCCCTACACACCCAGCTGCAGGGTTGATCTTCGCACCCAGCTGAATATCGTACAATACAGACTGCTCTCACAATACAATACTTCCCTCTCAATATCAATCTCTCCTTATCACATAATCTTATCTCATCTCGTCTCATCTCATATAACCCATCCCAGGTCCTCTTGACCTTTATTTATATATCACAATAACTCACCAATAGCCTTAGGCTGAGACCTATGTGTCAAAACCCTAGATACCAAAACCCTAGGTGTCTAAAACCCTAGGTCAACTTGACCCGCATTTTCAGGGCTTCGCCAACATGTCTTTCCTTCCTTCTCGCGCGGTGCTCCAAAGCATATAATGGTGGATTTTACTGCTTACTGAGTTGTCCATGATCCATCTTTGTTGATGATTTGTCATCCTCAATCTCCTCGTCCAATGGCTTTCTTTCTCTTACTTCGCTCTGTCTTTTCTTCTATTTTTCTCACTTCGACCCAGTAACAGTTACTGTGACTTCCATGCAGTTTTCATTTCTCCTTCTCTTCCTTGATCTTTGCTTTCTTTCATATCCAATGGAAATTAGGCCCGCAACACTCACCTATGAATAATATCGAGGCACTTCAGATATGAGCTTCATGTTTTTCTTCGACCTTGGACTATGCAGGGAAGCCTTTACTTTCATCTTTGTTCCTCCCTTCCTTTTGAAAATTGTCTTTTCTGTGTCTAGTACCCATTTCCAGCTGCACCTGGTACCTAGAACCTTTTCCTCTTGCTTTTACTGAGAGGTGTGAGGTAGTTGGTTGTCATAGTACAACTTCAGTCGGCTCCCGTTCACTAACCCTTACTTCCATTCTCCATTCAAAGTCTTGAACTGCATAGCTCCTCCTTCTGTAATGTATGCAACCTCATATGGCTCAAGCCAATGCATTCTAAAATTTCTTGGATGCTTCATGAACTTACTTTCATATACCAATAACAAATCACCTTGATTAAATGCCTTCTTCTTGATGTGTATGTCATGGTATGCCTTCTCTCTTTCCTTTTGTACTTGGTGATGGAATCGTGCAATAATTTTTTCTTCTTCTAGTTTGACCAACTGAGCGAGCCTCTCTTGAACAGCGCTAGCATCATCCATACCTGTAAAGGCAGAAATTCTTAGGCTTGGTACCAAATATTCCATTGGGACAACGGCTTCGAGACCATAAACCAACTTAAAATGGGTCTGCATTGTTATCTTCTTGAAAGTGGTTCTATAGGCCCATAGTACTGCTAGTACTCTTAAATCCCAGTCATCCCTCTTCACACTACAAATATTCATCAATGGTGTCTCCAAGATCTTGTTGAATGCTTCAATTGTCCCATTCATGTGTGGATGGTATGGCGTGTTATTCTGATGATGTACTGCAAATTCCTCAATCAAGGATTCAATGGTCTTATTGATGAAATGTTTTCCTTGATCACTCATAAGGATATTTGGGCATCCAAACATAGTTATGATGTCATCAAATATGAATCTCGTAGTTGTAGTTGCACTACAGTCCTTAACTTCTCTTTCTTTGGCCCATCTGGTTAAGTACTCTGTCGCAGTGATTATGTACCTTTCTCCTGTGTGATTTCCTGGTGGGTTATAGGTCCCATGAAATCAATGGCCCATTTCTCAAATTCTTGTAGGCTCATTTGTGGGGATAATGACATTTGATCTCTTTTGGATGGTTTCCCAACTCTTTGGCATACATCACAGGCTCTGTAATAGTCCTTAGAATCTCTATGTAAGGTAGGCCACCAAATACCAGCTCTAAGAACCTTATGCGTAGTTTCTTTCCCTACGTGGTGTCCTCCTATGATGCCTTCATGAGATTCGGCGATGATCAATGGTCGTTCTGCCTCCATAACACATCTTCTCAATATTTCATCAGGTCCCATCTTGTATAGTTGTCCAGCTATAAGTGAAAAGTCTATCGTGCGCACTACCAGTTGTTTCTTCTGAGTGATTAGATACTCATTCGATGCCATTCCTGTTGACATGAACTAGACTATCTTTGCGAAGTGATCATCAACATTTCTAATGGCCAACAACTGTGCATCCGACAGTGTATCCTCCAAACTAGTTGGCTCTTCTCCATGTTCCAACCCTGACAAGTGGTCAGGACCTTTGTTCATTCTTCCTAGCTTAACCATGATCTCAAAATCATAGTCTTGAAACAATAGAAGCCATCTGCATATTCTTTCCCCCAACACTGTCTTGTTGACTAGGTATTTCAGCGTGGAGTGATTGGTAAACATTTTAAAGTGTCCTCCCAACAAGTAGTGGTGGAACTTCTGCAGTGCATACACCATGGCTAACCCTTCTCGCTCAGTAGTGGTGTAATTAATCTCAACGGTTGATACCTTCCTTCTAGAAAAGGCTAACGGGAGGTCGATGTCTCATGTTCCCGATTGTGATAACACAACTCCTAATGAAATAGAAGATCCATCGACATGTACGTGGAATTCCTTGCTCCAGTCTGGAAAAACTAGAATAGGCGCAGTAACCATTTTCTACTTGAGCGTGTCGAAGCTATGTTGGCATTCTTTTGTCCAGTGAAATTGACAGTCTTTCTTCAGAATTTTATCCATGGGTGTTGTAATCTATGCATAGCCTTTAATGAACTTCATGTAGTATCCAGTATCTCCCAGCGCAGTGCACAGCTGTTTGACTGAAGTAGGATGGGGAAGATCAACTATAATGGCAATATTGGATGGATCTACCATCAATCCCTGCTTGCAAATAATATGACCTAACAGTACGCCAAAGGGTGAGAAGAAGATGCACTTCTTCATATTTAAGGCAATCTAGCACTGTCTGGATGTGTCTAACATTAGTCTTAGACATTCAATATGATTCTTCAATAAACTAAAAACAATCCAATCATCAAAGTATGCTTCTAGAAATTTATGTAAAAAATATTTGAACGCTTCGACCACCACCCTAGAAAATATGGTTGGGGCATTATTCAATACAAACAACATCACTGTATACTAATAGGATCCCCATTCTATTGCAAATGTGTTTTTATGGCGATCTTCCTTGGAAATCCTGATCTGATGGTATCCTGAAAATCCATCTGTAAAAGAATATACCTCCTGGCCTCCTACATTATCCAACACTTCGTCAATAAATGGGGTAGGGAATGGGGCATGAAAATAGGAATCATTCATCTTCCTAAGATCCACACAAATCCTGATCTCTCCTGTCTTCTTGTCTTGTACCACCATAGGGCTGATCCACTATGATTCTTCAACAATTTCTATAATCCCAGCTTCCAGCATTTTGTCAAGTTCAATCTTCACTTTCTCCTTATATTTAGGGTTCAATATGTAGGGTTTCTGTTTGACTGGTCTTGCATCTGGTTTCAAAGGGATCCTCATCTCTCCCATAGGCCCTTTAATGCCCTTCATATCAGTGAACTTGGTCAAAAACAAGTCCTAATATTCATGCAGTAACTCTGTGATATTATCAATAGTAGCAGCATCTGAATAATCCCCAACATTTGTAATCTTCGGTGTTTTCTCTATTCCAATATTGAACTTATTGATCTTGATCGGTTTTCCAATGAAAGGTATCTCAACTCCTGGTCCTTATATGTCTCTTTGGCCTTCTTTTTCAACGATGTTCACCTTCCTAGGATCATCGCCTTCATTAGCATTAATGTTGTAACAATCTTGCAGTTTCTGGAGAGGTGCAGTCCATTCATCCTCTACTTGTTCCAGAGGGAGGATGGATGCCTCCTCAAATACTTTTTGTCTTACAATCTACAATTCTTGATCTACTAAAGGATATTGACTTTCAAATAGGAAGGTAGTTACAAATTTCTGAGTCATACCTTCCCAATCTGTAGTGATGAGGCATAGTTCTACTTGCAAGTACCAGTTGATAGGGGTTGTGTCCAGAGTGTTAATGAATTTTTGCAGCCACTTCTCTTGGGGAATGTTGTTCCAAGCTTCCTCTCAACTTCGCACATGGTCCTTCGGACAACTTTGACCTATGTACGTAACTTCGCATCCTTCTACTTGCGTTGAGAACTATGTTGTCATCAGACTACGACATTGTACCAAGTCTGTAATGTTGTTTATGTGTGTCCCCCACCATCTTTCTGGTGTTTCTTTAAAAGCATCATCCATTTCCAATAGTCATTGTTGTGTTGGTACACTTTCTTCAAAGTCCAACAAGAATGTTTTTAGAGGTTTCAGACCATCAAAGGTGGCTAAGTTAATTATTGTTGTGTCGATCCAGTGAACTTCTCAGGTTAATCTAGCACATATCCTTGTAGATACTTCATACATTTTGTTATGTCAGTTCTCCAGTGCTTCCTCTGAATATGATGAACATGCGCTATCACTTCACCATCTTAGGTTTCCATCAGTCATAGGATAAATGTAATCTTGTTGTCTGACTGTTAGTTTATATATGTTTTCCAGTTCATATGTGCAATCTTCTTCTATGATGGGTTATGTATATCTCTGACCTTCATCGGAATATAAAGGTGAAATGACCCTAAGGCCATCTCCTTCAAACATCATTTTTCTTTTCTTTAAATAAACCACAGTGGAATTATTGAAAGACCAATCAATTCCTAACAGCACAGGGTAAGGACAAATATCATCAACTATCTCAATTACCTCAAAGTTTGCAAACGTTCTTACTCTGTTGATGTCCACAGGGACATGTTCCATTGTTCCAAAGGGGCTTACATCTTAATGGTTATCCATCCTAAGCCTGATAGGGGAATAGATCAACCTAGGTTTTCCCATCAGTGCCCAGGTCTGCTTTGTCATGGCATTGACCTCCAATCCTAAGCCGAGGACCACATAGTCGATATCATACTCTCCTATTTATGCATTCAAGTGTAATTCCTTATTTTTCCTTCTCCATTTAGAGACTTGGTGTACTGCCCTATTCAGTAAGGGGTCTATATTTCCTAGCTCATACTTTTTGATTAAATTTTGTAGCTCTTGGACAGCGCCTTCATCTTGAATCAACTTAATACAAGTATATAAAAAATCCATGAGCTTGCTTACCTCTTTTCCTTCTTTTGGAAAATCATATTGATTGAATGCCAGAGGCATTCCATATTCTCTTAATTTTGGTCATGTCTTTGATGAAGAATCTTGGTCTCCCCTCAATTCTTTTCTTGCCTCGAATATTTTTCATTATTTCTTTGGATCAAAATTTTTGGTCTTCTCTGCAACTTTCCTGATTCCTGCTTTGTCTGCAGTCTTCTCTGGGGTCATTCTATCTTCTCCTATAACAGTTCATCCTCTAGTGATAAAAACGAATCTAGGGTCCTCTTCGCGAGGTTCAGTGTATATCATTTGCACTTGTGGATTTTGTTGTGGTCCTTGTCTCTCCTAAATCTTGGCTAACAGCATAGGACAATCTTCTATAACATGTTCGAATGAACTGCAGTAGCTGCAAGTGGTAGCAGGGTTCTGACAATCCTTTGCTAAGTGTCCTGGTTGCCCATAGTTGTAACAAATGATCTTTCCTCGACCTCAACCCATACCTCCTCCTCGTCCTTTTCCTCTTAATCCACCGCGAGGGTTAAATTTTCCTCTTCCTGGTGAATTATACTGTGTAGTGTTTCCTTCTTGTTGTACTTCGCCTTTAATCGTTTATATATCCCTCGACCATTTATGCATGAGTTCATAAGCCCTATAATCCCTATCATCATCCCCCATGGACTTATAGAACATGCAATACAAATTTGTGGGTGTCTAAACATATTTTTGCATGTAATATCACTCACCTGGGTGATGTTTATTTCTGCATACCTCACACCAGGGTAGTGTGACTTGCTTCAAAGGGATTGGAGCTCCAGAGGCCAAGTGTTCATGGAATAGGGGATAGTGCTCCTTTTCATGGCATTCTGATTTGCATATGACACACCAGATTTCTTCTCTTTTATATTTTCTCTTGTCTTTCTTCATATCTTCAACCTGCAGAGGCAAACTAGATAGTTGACTCAATATTTGACTCATACCCAAGCTGGATTCTCCCATAGGGGTTGATTCTAGCTTCATGGTGATCTCTAGCACCTCAGTGTGCGAAGAAATCTTATGTTGCATCAGAGGTACTCTGATGTGTGGTAAGAGAGAAGCGATGAACCATTCCTTGTTCTACTCATCTGGGATCTAAAAATTCAATCGACCTGTTAGGGTCTTGAACCTCTGATCAAATTCCCAAACAAGTTCATCTACCTTTTTCTTGATCTTTTTCATATCTATAATACACTGTGACTCTGATTTCGGTTTCTTGAACTCTGCAATCAAAGCATTATTGATCTCATTCAGTGGCTTAGGTTGTGCAAGTCCTTGGACAAGCTTCATGTACCAGCTCAGTGTACGATCTTTTAGAGTAGTGCTAAACTGCATTCTTTTAACATCTTTGTCTATGACATTCATAATATTCCATACATATTCACATAGGAACCAATGTTGATCATATCTTCAGATCCATCTTCCCTAAATATAGGGAGCCTCATCTCATATTCCATAGAGCTTCCTAGGTTTCCTGTCTGAGTATATGTTGAACTTCTAGTAATAGTACTCTGAGGACTCTAGTGACTCTGACTATTTTGATTGCTTAATGCTACTGGAATAACAAGAGGATTAATAGTACTTACTTCAACAATCTGTGCAGTTCTTGAAGATTCTGGCTCTTCCAGGCGAGGTTCTTCAGCTTCCACTTCCTCTGCTCTAACGGATTCAGAGTGCTCTTCGTCTATCAAATCTACCTCTTCTCCACTATAGAAACCATTGTCCCCATAGTTCTGCTTAAACAAGCTTACAATATGAACTTCTCTTAGTGCTCTCCCACTGTGTGTATGTCCAGCCTCTGTTTCATTGTCGCTATCCGAGTTCTTGAACAATATCCTTTTCCAATCCTACTGACTATTGTGTCTTCAATATGTTCTTCTCATGCAATAGAATCTTTATCCTTAGCTTCAGAAAGTGTAAACATTTTCCTTTAGGTCCCTTGAAGAATTATCTCTCATCTTGGCTATATGATTCTACTCTATCAATAACAAACTCGGTGGTGTACCCTCCAATGGTGTTATCAAACCAGTGATCTACTGCTCATGATATGGTGTTATCAATTCTCTTGACCTTCTTGATCAACGTCAACATCCAAACCAAAGGAGATCTAGACCTGATCTCAAATTGGGTATCTACTAACCTAACTAACCACTCATATAGCTCTTGATGGATTTCTCCAAAGAAAATCTCGTGTATATTGGTAAATATATATCTTCCTAACCAATCCTATGTACTAAGATTAGGGTTCCTATTCTAGGCTTCGGAGAAGTCCTTTTCTTGATCTTCCATCCACTTCTGAATATTTGTCTTTGATGGAAACCAACTTGAAATTCCCTCAAGAATATTCTTGTCCTAGCAACGGAACCATTTATTGGCACAGGGATAGACCCAGGGTTCGTCTCCAAGAGTGCACCAACAAGCCTTAACTACTGGCCCTTTCAACAACACCTGCAAGGCAGATGCAGCCTCACCCGAAGAAGCTATGGGTGGGTTGCAGGACAGATATGTCTACAACCAAGGGGAATATCACGTGGATCGAACATAGTAATGCAGTAACACAGTGATGAGATGTCTACATTCATATATCACTTACCTGCTTAACTCCACTCTGCACAAATATCAATCAAATCTAACACAGTAATGCAGTAACAGTATATCAAAGAACAAATAACAGAGCATCAATCAAACACAACATAAGATGTACGTGGTTCACCCTCTCTCTAAGGCTATGTCCACAGAAGTATGCTTTATAATATACTAATATGAAGCATATAGTTCTTGTCTTCACTCTTAGCTAGCAAATCTTCTTTTTCTTCTTTCTCTTTCTCCCCCTTCCGTGTGCACCCAGCTGCAGGGTTGATCTTTGCACCCAACTGAAGATCTTACAATACAGACTGCTCTCATAATACAATACTTCCCTCTCAATATCAATCTCTCCTTATCACATAATCTTATCTCATCTTGTCTCATCTCATCTAACCCATCCCAGGTCCTCTTGACCTTTATTTATACATTACAATAACTCACCAATAGCCTTAGGTAGAGACCTAAGTGTCAAAACCCTAGATGCCAAAACCCTAGGTGTCTAAAAACCTAGGTCAACTGGACCCACATTTTTAGGGCTTCTCCAACCTATCTTTCCTTCCTTCTCGCTCAGTACTACAAAACATATAATGGTGGATTTTCCCGCTTGCTGAGTTGTCTATGATCCATATTCCTTGTTGATCTATCATCCTCGATCTCCTTATCCAACGGATTTCTTTCTCTTACTTCGCTCTGTCTTTTCTTCACTTTTTCTCACTTCAACCCAGTAACAATTACTATGTTTTCTGCACAGTTCATATTTCACCTTCTCTTCCTTGATCTTCGCTTGCTTTCATATCCAAGGGCCAACATATCGTCGAAGGCCTCTGTGGTACTTCCACCCCCCTATCGTGGCAGTAATGTTTCCCATTTACACACTGTTGGGGAAGAGGCCACATGCCCTCCCACTATCTCTCGTGGACTGAGACTGGGTACCCTCTCAAAGAAAAATGAGCACAGAATAGTCCCAAATCTGAAGTTTTTGTTACTCTGCCCGCGACACTCGATCCGTTGTCTCTTCATACAGTCTAGCATGGTCATGCTCCAGTTGAAGATTCATGCATTTAAGCAATTCACTGCACAATGCATGTGCACCCGGGAGGCCTAATGTAACGCCATGGATCCATTGATCCACCCAATGAGTAAAACTGTCACTTTCAGTGATAAGTTGGAGATCTTATGGATTGGCACCTGAGAACCTACTTTCTCAGTGTCGGCCTCACAATGTAGTCCGATCAACTCAGCAATGTTATGAATCCGAGAGGGAAAATCACGCAATTTGACTAGTTCAACTCTCCTCAAGAGGCCATTCAAAAAGTAAATGTCTTCAGTCGTTGGAGTCAATGATTGTCCCTCACTCATGAACCTCTCTGCGTCAGGGTGCCAATAATCCACCAAGGCATTGAGAATCTTGGTTTGTGCCCTCATGAATGGACACCGAAAGAACTTCCACAAACCACATTGTCTCAATGCAGCCATAGCTACAGGTTACTCATTGACCAAGATATCAATGTATTCATTCTCCCTCTCTCTCTAGTGGACATACATCCTGACAAAAGACAAGTTCATGGAGGAAGTTATCTCTTTCATTTTTAATTTTTCTACCTTTTTGAGGGTGTACACGAGTTGTTTTGAACACATTCCTATATGTACATGGGCAAATTGTTTTCTTACTATGGGCATACATGGGTCCTCCTTGGAAAAACTACATACACATAGGGCCGCCCCCCTTTAGGAGTGTGCGTTCGCCAAAAAACTAAAATAAATGCAAAAAGAAAGTATTGAAATGAAAGAGGGGTTGATTTGTACTTACTTGGTCTGAGCGGAAGTTCGTTTCATCCTCTGAAGCTTCTGGAATCAACTTCTTTAACAAAGGGGTGCTTTTGGATTTTTGGTTATTTTTCAATTTGCAATGGTGAAAATGAGCTATCAGCTTCTATTTATAGAATTTTTTGGCCTTTTTTGCCACTTTTTGAACCCTTTTGTCGTTTTTTTCTGGCTTGAAAAATGTTTAGTATGGTCCTTGAGTTTCTCATTGGATGTTATGATACACTTCACTTTTGGTTTGGAAAGATTTTTGAGAGATGGGTCACTTTTGAAGGTCCTTTGGTAAAAGTTGTTTTTCCAACTTTTTGCATTTAAGTTAGGACTCCACCTCCATTGTTTTCATCTCGTTGTATTTTCCGCTTTACCATAGGATCAATCCCACCGAACTGCAGTATGGAACCATCATTATTTCTTTAGAAGTGTCTTGATGAAGTGGTAGAGCCTACCTATACATGGATGAACTAGGTAGATACTGAATGCATATTGGCATCCATGTTGTCATCAAAACAATTTAGGCTCAGGACTCCTTTTAGTCTTACCATGATTACAAGTTTGAGCCTTATAAGGTTTGACGTGTCATCACTCTTGGCCTCACCCTCGGGACTCCCAAAAAATGAGTCTTATTTAAGCCCTTTTCAGACTCTATAAACATGAAAAGATTGTCGAGCGATCTTGTTTCCCTTCACACTCGCCAAATTGAAACTTGAAGGCATGTTTGTTTGGCATTATTTTACCCCTTTTTCGGTCCAGACAGTCAATTGTATGAACAAAGGTATACTCTAGGAGATTTGGCTCGCTAGAAGAGTATTCTCAGGTATAAGTTTAACCCTTTTCCGGGCCTGAGGGACTAAATTTACGAAAAAGGAACCCCCACGGAGTCCATAGTTAAGCTCTTTTCAGACGCCCTAAAATTGAAAAGATAGTCGAGTGACCTTATTCCTTCACACTTGTTAAATTGGTCTAGAATAAAATCCTCTACGGAGTCCACAATTAAGCTCTTTTCAGACTCCTTAAAATTGAAAAAATTGTCGAGTGACCTTGTTCTTTCACACTCATTAATCGGTTCAGAAAAAAATCTACTGGCATGAGTTTACCCCTTTTTTTGGCCTGTATATTAAGGAGGAAAAAGGAACACCTCAGGAGATTCGTCTCGTTGAGAGAGTTCTCCTCAAAAAATTTCACCTTTTCGGGCTAAGGAGACTAAATCTAGAAAAAGGCAACGAGTCCATAGTTAAGATCTTTTCAGACTCCTTAAAATTGAAAAGATTGTTGAGTTATCTTATCTTTGTGACACTCGTTAAAATGGTTTTGAATAGACATATTTTCGGAGCTATTTTACACCTTTTTCGAACTGACTAGACTACTATCGAAAAAGGTACCCCAGCAGAGTCTTCTTTTATTCCTTTTTAGACTCTCTAAAAATGAAAAACCATTGATCTTACCTTCTCTGGGCTCTTTAAAATCACATTCAAGGGGGTTTCATCGTGTCTTATTAATCGCATTTGCATCTCTGTGTCTTTGGCCTAATGTTGGCTCCATGTTTCTCTCAACTGAACTTTTGAAGCATGCCTTATACACAAGCCTTGTAGAACTTTGCCTCTACGTCTTGACACCTTGACCCATGGAGGAATTTTCCCGAGTGTCCTTTTCCTGCACATGTCTCCTTTCTTTGAGCATTAGTTTGTTCCTCACGCTTGGAACTAGTATGCTTTGTGACACTCATTCCTCCTTTGTAACGTATCATTCTTTTATTCTTTTTCAAGCTCTTTCAAAATATTGAAAAAGACAAAAAAATCAAATATACCCCAAAAAGAGGATGGGAAAAATATTTTATTTTTATGGCAGCACAATGAGTCTCCCTTGGACAAAAGCACATCCTTTCATTTTTTCGTCAATATTTGGGATTTAATATGAACTTAGGAAGTTGTTCTCATGACATAGAGTTGTGTCCTCCTCCATTAGGTCTTTCTTCCAAGCTTATGGAGAGATTGTGTTGCCTCCTGCATCGTGAACTTATGTCAATGTCATGTTTCCTAAGTCTCATCATCTGTCATGCTATTGTCCAAGGGAAATTTTACCCAACTTGAGTTTTCCTCTATGCATTTTGTCTCTTTCCCTCATGCCCGACCATCTTGAAAGTCCAATCAAGTCTTTATTCGAAATCACTGAAGTTCTCTGCCTGATCACCGAGATCCTCTTGTCTGTTCCTGATGATACATCAAAGACCTATGGGTAGTGAAGTCGTACTCTCACATTACAGTCCTACCCGATTTTAAATATCTTGAAGGTATTGCTCGATCTCTGAAGGCCTCATCTCCAACAATCAGGCGTCATTGGCTTCTTGAAGATGGATATTATACATGTATATCTTTTGAGATGTAGATCCACTGTGTATTACTCGCGACTACACTTTATATAGTTATATGACATGGATATGTAGTGTATTTGATTGGCAGCCATGATTTATTTCATCCCAAGCATCGGTATGCCTGCCTCGGTGAGACAATTGTTATTTTTGCAGATGGCACCTCCCGAACTCTGGTCCTGGGCTCATTCACTTTGTACGTTGGTGAATATTTGTTATTTATTTAGACCATCAGATGCTCTTTTGACCTCACACATTAGGGGGCATATTTTATAACCCTAAATTTCACCATACATGCACACTTAGCATCAGGCCCTCTTACTTACTATTTTTCCAAGCCATCACTGAGCAACTCTTCTTAAAAACATTATTTTTGAAGATGTACGCACCCTGCACCACTACTGCCTGTTTACACATGCTTTTTTCACCACTGCATCTCACGTACATGCTCTATATGCACCATTACAACCCGCGTATACCCACAAATGTTGCAAAAATTAAAAAGTTGCAAGGAATTCGTTGAGATTATGGGCTATTGGGTAGTTTCCCAACTGTTCCACCTCCTATGGCCCGTCACCCAACCAAATAACCATCCTTTTGTCATATAAAAGGATGTGTTGGGGTCTCATTCCTAAGCCAAGCATAAGAACAATGAAACTCTTCTCATTTCACATCCCCTCCTTGCCCCAAGAATTTGCAGCCACCTTGTGAGATTTCCATCAGAATTTCCTATTCTTTCCTTTTTCCTCCATCATAAGCCTATGTCATTTCCCTAGAAGAAGTGTGAGAGGAGAAAGATATGTGGAAGCACAATTGGATCTTGGTGAAGAGGATCCTGGACCAGGTTCAAGGAGCAGTCAACGATCTCATTGTATGTAAACTTTGTGACTATAATAAAAAGAATACTTTTTATGTCCCGCAATATGATGTGTTCAATCCTTATGTTTTATACTGACATCTAACCCACCAATTCATATATGAGATGAATTTTCGTAGTTCCTTGTTTGTCTGTTTCTGAATGCAGTTCATCCTTCGGAGAAGACTTGTAGTCGAGGAGCAACTAAAGGCGAAAGGATCGACACCGGACGCAGAGTTAAAGGTAGAGTTACCAGAGCTTTTTACTTTTTATTTCTTGTATGAATGTGGGTTATATTCAGGGTAGTCTAAAGAGTAGGAGACTTTTAGATGGTTAGATCTACCTACATGTTGAACCCTAGTGTATTCCCTAGGGGGTTTTCCCACTATAGCACTATTTGAACCTTCAAGTTCATGATAATTTTTTCTAGTTCCTGAGTGTCTTCTTTCTTGTCTAGTTATGCTTGTAGCTTCTTGTTTTTCTTCTTTTCTCTTCTTATAGCTTCTATGGCACTCAACAATTATTCTCGATAGTCAACTTCTGACTCTTCATTCTTCTTCGATGTCTTCTTTATCAGAGTCTTCTACTGCCATGAATAGAACTCTTTCTTACTCACTGTCATTGACTTCATCTTCATCTGATGAGAAGATTTCTTCTTTGGTGCATAAGATTTTCTTGAAAGCTTTCTTTTTGGTTCTTTTTCCTTTATATGTTTGTTTGTTATTAGACTAATCTTCATCATTCCTCTTATTTTTCTTATGAGGACATTTGTTAGCAAAATGACTAATACCATCACAATTAAAACAAATCAATGGAAGCTTACCTTTATATCTGTCGTTAGTTCCCTTGTTAAATCTTCTGACAAAGTTGGCCACTTCTTTTTCATCATCTTCTGAGAAGTCATTGATGATACTATGTTCCTTTTGCGTTCCCTTTTTCTTTTACCTTTTGGATCCTTTGAAAGTTGTTTCTTTTATATATGGATTTTCCTATTAATTTCTCATTTCATATGTTGTGAAGATTCCATGTAGTTCATCCATGCTTATTGAGTCTAGATCTTCTCTTTCTTTTAGTGTTGATATCTTAGGATCAAATCTCATAGGAAGAGATCTTAGTACCTTTTGAACAATTACAGATTCTTCAATTTATTCTCCCAATCCTATGATTTCATTCACTATTTCATCGACTTGTAATACGTAAGATACAATATTATCATCTTACTTCATCTTTAGTTGTTCGAATTGACCTATGTAAGTTTGAAGCTTGACTGCTTTGACTTTTGAATCTCCTTCATAAATATTTTGAAGTTTGTCCCAAATCTCTTTAGCGGATTTACAATGTACAACTTTGGTATATATTGATTCACCAATACCATTCAGAAGTTCATTTGTGGCTTTGTAATTATTTTGACTGAGTTTCATTTCTTTTTCACTTGTTGGAGGAATTGTTGGTTTTTTTTATCCATCTACTACTGATTGCCAAATTTCAAATCCATGTGCATGTATTTATGTTTTCATCCTTCTGCTCCAGAATGAATACTTTTGTCCATCAAACTATGGTATTTATTTTTTATACATGTTGTTTCTCTCCATGATCTACCTTTTAGTGGTTAAACTGAATTCTAAAGGAACCTGCTCTGATACCAATTGTTGAATTACTGAGAGGGGGGTGAATCAATAATAGATCAATTTAATCCTTTTTAACCATAAAATGCAAGTGTTATATCAATGTAGCATTATCATCCAATAGTTGTAGATTATATAAACATTGAACAAATAAGAAATCATACACATACACAGTACATCAGTATTTTTACGTTGAAACCCAAAGCGGGCGAAAACCACAGAATGTTTTTTCTTATATGTCTTTAAGAATTATATCCATTGGAAGCACCAACTTCCTTTTTTTTCTAGCTACAACTGGAAGGAGGCTCCAACCCCCTAGTTTCCCAGGCTACAACCTAAGGGAAAATCCAACTCCCCAATTCTTTGGCTACAACCAGAAGGAGGCTACAACCCCTTATGTTCTTCGACTACAACCGGAAGGTGGCTACAACCACCTGTCCTTGCCCTGTCCAACCACCCTGAAATATAAGTAGAATGATGGAACCACTATCACAATATCACTGTGAGATCACCACTGTAAAAATGTACCAACCTATACCATTGACCTGCAGCCAAACTATACTACTTCCCTACAATCAACCTGTACCTGAGCTGAGCATGTATTAAACAAATACATCAAATATGTGGCATGTAGTTTTGCAACATGCATATGTATGCACCCTATCTATACAACATCCTACGTATGTATGCAACCTATTTGTGAAACATGTGTATGCCTTTTGAAACTAGGGTTTTCTTTCTTCTGAAAACTTATGACCCTCTGCAACTTCTTTCACATAGATCTGCAACCTGTCACTGTATCCAAACTATAAATGTACACTTGTTAGGGTCCTAACCCGCACATAGGTAGAACAATATATTCAGATGTAATAAAGGTCAATATTAATAAGGCCTTTCAATAAAATAGAATAAGGCGGATGTCAGAAGACCTAATAGAAGATTCTGCTTCTAGAAGGATCTTCCTCTAGATGCTTCTTTTTAGTATAAATAGTAGTCAAGGGTATGAGAACCCTAGCTTGGATATTATTGTAATAGAGCTCTTCTCAAATGGAGTTTCCCCCCTCGAAGAGAACCGTGAACATTGCTTTCATATTCAAAGTGCTATTTTTGTTGTTATTCTTATATCATTTCATTTTTATTATGGTGAATGCTTTGGTTATATTGTTGTTATTCTACCATTACTAGCATTTTATTTATGTTCTGCATACATTTTATATCTAGTATATTACAAGTGGTATCAGAGCACTTTCCTCGACAGAAAGTGTGGGTTAAATTTTTTTTTTCAGGGTAGAGACGTATTCTGGCCTCTTTAAGCCACAAAGATCTGTCGTTGTGCGCATAAACCCATGGTTGAGGGATTCATACACACAGGAAATACAAGTGGTACTTAAGCGCACATTTGTTGGCCACCCTTGTAACCCATGTTGGTACCCCTTCGAGTGGTAGCGCATCCGACAACACCTGTGTACGAATCAACCTAGATTACCTAAAGCCCTCTTTAGATAAACCGATCAGCCGCCTAACTGATATAGTGTCACCAAGAACAACACTCAAGAAGACACTCTCTAGTACTTGGGTAGTCGAGTAGTATAGCTAAGGGTACGGTCTATCCTCCTTAGTTAGTGCCCTGAGATATTGGGTCGAGTACTACTGTTGGACCTTGCACGTATATCAGAGAGCTATAGCATAGGGAAAACCCTTGTCTATAGAACCCTTGAATACCTAACCCTTGGGGACAGAAGCATAAACAAATTAAAACAGATAAGATCTATTGTCGCGCAAATGTGTTCGAGTTGCCAAGTAAATACACATTTCTTTCTGGTTAATCATTTGGGCATTCCCTCTCTGCAGTATTCTTCAAACCGGAGTATAACTCCGTAAAAAAAATAAAAAATAAAAAATAAAATTTAGACCTATCCCATTGGATTCATCTCTTCACCCTTATCACATTCATCCATATCATTGTTTCGGTAAAAAAAAAAAAATTACCCCACCCGCCCCTTTTCGGTTCCCCCATCCTCATGGCCCATACTTGTAGCCAAGACTTGGAATATCACTTAAAAACCTTGCAATATGGTCTCATTGAGACCCAACAAGAAGTGAAACAACTCAGTGCCAATGTCGTCGCCATCAATACAACCATGCAATCCTCAATGGGAAAAATCAAACAAGAGCTCACCACCTAGCTTGAATCAGTCTTTTCGGCACTCTGCACCAGACTGCATATCCCTATAGATAACCCTTCCTCTTCCTCATCCCCACATACTGAAGGTGACCATTCCTCTCATTCCCATACCTTGCAGAACCATCACTTTCAACATGACATATGCGTTCCACGGGTGGATGCAACCAAATTTGATGGCTCAGACCCCACTGGTTGGGTAACCCAAATGGAACATTACTTCTCTTTATACATCATTACAGATGACTTGGCCAAACTCTGGTATGGTGTTCTCCATCTAGATCAAGAACGTTGCCAATGGTGGCAATGGAGAAAAAATTCTCGTCAAGGGTATATTACTTGGACACAATTTGTGGCAGATCTTTATGAACGCTTTGACATTGACACCAACCATTTGGGCCATTTGACAAAGCTAAAACAATTAGGAACAGTGGAATACTTTATAGCTGCCTTTGAGTGCCTGGCTTTTAGAATAGAGGACATGTCTGATGCCTTTTCCTGAGAGTGTTTTATCAGCGGCCTCAAGGATGAAATTCGGGCCCATGTCCTCATGGATCGGCCTGAGAGTTGGGTGGAGGCTACCAAAAGAGATAAAGAAGCACAACAGGTTGTATCTTCTCAAAACCACAAACCCTCCTTCATCCCTCTCCCTAAACCAGTAAATCCCACTACTCCCTCTGCTCCACTAAAGATCCAAAAA